>JAMJFZ010001097.1:2270000-2470979 GCA_026225945.1 Cricetomys ansorgei | reverse complement strand
CCCTAACCCCTAACCCTCTAACCCTAACCCTAACCCTCTAACCCTAACCCTAACCCTCTAACCGTAACCCTAACCCTCTAACCGTAACCCTCTAACCCTCTAACCCTCTAACCCTAACTCTAACCCTAACTCTAACCCTAACTCTAACCCTAACTCTAACCCTAACCCTCTAACCATAACCCTCTAACCCTAACCCTAACCCTAACCCCTAACCCCTAACCCTAACCCTAACCCTAACCCCTAACCCTAACCCCTAACCCTAACCCTCTAACCCTAACCCTAACCCTCTAACCCTAACCCTAACCCTCTAACCGTAACCCTAACCCTCTAACCGTAACCCTCTAACCCTCTAACCCTCTAACCCTAACTCTAACCCTAACTCTAACCCTAACTCTAACCCTCTAACCCTCTAACCCTCTAACCCTCTCTAACCCTCTAACCCTAACCCCTGACCCTGACCCTGACCCCTGACCCTGACCCTGACCCTGACCCTAACCCTAATAACCCTAACGCTAACCCTAATAACCCTAACCCTAACCCTAATAACCCTAACCCTAACCCTAATAACTCTAATAACCCTAACCCTAACCCTAATAACCCTAACCCTAACCCCTAACCCTAACCCCTAACCCTAACCAACCCTAACCCTAACCCTAACCCTAACCAACCCTAACCCTAACCCTAACCCTAACCCTAACCCTAACAACCCTAACCCTAACAACCCTAACCCTAACCCTAACCCTAACCAACCCTAACCCTAACCCTAACCCTAACCCTAACCCCTAACCCCTAACCCCAACCCTAACCCTAACCCTAACCCTAACCCCTAACCCTCACCCCTAACCCCAACCCTAACCCCTAACCCTCTAACCCTAACCCTCTAACCCTAACCCTAACCCTCTAACCCTAACCCTAACCCTATCGTCTAACCCTAACCCTATCGTCTAACCCTAACCCTAACCCTAGCCCTCTAGCCCTCTAGCCCTCTAGCCCTAGCCCTAGCCCTAGCCCTAACCCTAACCCCAACCCTAACCCCTAACCCCTAACCCCTACCCCTAACCCCTACCCTAACCCTACCCCTAACCCTAACCCTAACAACCCTAACCCTAACAAACAACCCTAACCCTAACAACCCTAACCCTAACTCCCTAACCCTAACCCTGAACCCCTAACCCCTATCCTCTAAACCCTAACCCCTATACCCTAAACCCTAACCCCAACCTAACCCTCTAACCTTAACCCTAACTCCCTAACCCTAACCCTTAACCCTAACCCCAACCCCAACCCCTAACCACTGAACCCTAAACCCTAACCCTGAACCCCTAACCAGTAATCCCTAACCCTTAACCCGTCTTGAGATGGCTTAGATTGGCTTAGGAGACAATTCATGTACAATGAACATGACTCGTCTTTTTGTTGTGTGTTACTGATAGCATTGGAGGCACCCTTTCTTTCGAAAATTGATATCATGACTCTCATTTCTGTCTCTGACTGACAGCCTCTGTATTAGGCTCAGAAATTCATTTCTTTCAGTAACCTTGCACACTCCCATGTCTCTCTTCAGCCCAGTTGCGTGTTTCATTTCGGAAAAGACAAAACACATTTCCACAACATGAGGTGCAGTCTACACACCCCAGGCTATTATTATTACAGCAAAATGCTTAAACATTACCTTTCAAAATTAAAATTTAATTTTTTCAGGTTAAAATACAAAATTACAGATAGATCCTATACCCTTTCTTTTTTAAATTGAAGCTCAACTTTTATCATCTATAACTTTAAAATACAATAATTTCTTACTTTCTTGCAGGACAATCATTGAACATGCCAGCTCTCCACTTGTATGTTTGTCTGATAACACAACATCCAGCCACCTCAATGCCTTATGGGTTTTCTACTCCATGACACATCTGGGAACTTTGGAACTTTTTACAACATTAACCAGAAAAAAAAATTACAAATACAGGTAAAAGAAATCATTCTTGACAAACAGACAACAAGACATACCAAATCCCTGGAGGACCAGGACATACCAGTTGGCTCAATTTTTGGTCCAAACTCCTGAACGGAGCAGGGATGCTTCTTTAACTACCAGAGCCGACCCGAGGCTGACAAGAAAACTCTGATACAGCCAGTGCAGATTCTGCCCGAGCTTTAGGACTCTATGTTATAACGATACATTTTAAAATATTGTCCTGCTTTTGAAACTTGTTTTAAAATGTCATATTGCAGCCACCGTTAATTTCAGCAATAGGGAAGCACACACAGACACATTTCTGAGACTTCTAATTCAGCCTGGGCTACATGCTATACCCTGACTCAAAAAACAAAGCAAAAAACAAATGAACGAACAAACAAACAAGCAAGCAAGCAAGCAAGCAAACAAACAAACAAAAAAACTCACACCAGATCATGAATGTTGGAGGGGATAGTGGCCCATTCCAGGACCCACTGCAGTAAATGTAACACTTGGGAAGAAGAGGCAAAAAGGGCTCAAGTTCAAGGGCAGCCTGATCACCAATGTATGAGTAATTTCGGGGCCTGAGGAGATAGGGAATAAATAAATACACAAATAAGCAGGCAAACAAAAAGAGCAGACAGGCAATGTCAAACTCGCACCTAGGAAGATAACAGCGGCTCCCATACTTAGTGACAGCACCCAGAAGCTTACCTACAGCACCTTAACGGGAGCACCCACTAGCTCCCATGGCATTACCAAGCGTGAGTTTGTGCATGGCTACTTGCGTGAGCCAGTTTGGATGTGCATGGCAACAGTTTGCAGCCTCTGCCCGGTGCTGGGTTTTATTTCAAAGGACTTGGGTTCTAATGACAGTGCATCTTTTCTGTTCTGAAAATTGAGCTCCATGTCTTCTTGTCTGTAACATTATTTACTCTCCGAGTCCTTCTACTTTGAGAACACCCAGAGAAAATTTACATGCTGTTGGCCTTTTTTAGTCTAAGTTACTCGTTTAAGGCCAAAACCTGCTAGGACTTCCAAAGAAGAAAAAGTCTTTTATTCCACACTAAACAGGCCCAAGAACACTTAAACTCATGGTAAAATGGAAATGACTTGTCTTAAAACCCTTTCTTGGAATAAGTGAGAGTCAGGGTACAAAGAGCTGAGGTGAGCTTCAAGGACAGGAGACCAAGACCCAGGGCTACAGCCTCACTTCACTACCTTGCCTGAGGGAACTCTGCCATCCACAACTGTGCAGGGCCCTCTCTGCACCCTGGGCTCCTATTCTGCCTGACAGGGCTCCAAACAGAGTCCATGGGTTGCAAAACAAACACCCTCGACCATCTGAGGACATTTCATGGCCACTGATGCATCATCTGGACATCCTAACCTGTGCTCACAACAGGCTGGCTTTGCACAAATTGCCACATCAAAAAACACTTCCAGGAGGGGTGGGAGAAAAAAAAAGTGTCTGTCTGTGAACACAGCAGATCTAACAAGGAACAAAATACAGGCTGCCTGGCTGGCTGAGGGTGAGGCACAGTCAGTCCCTTCCTTTTCTGCTTGGGGAGAGAGAGGTGCTGAGCTCACCTGCTGCTCCCACATGCATTTATCACACATACACCCAACAAAAGTCCAGGAGGTGACAACTGCTCTAAAGTCCTGCCTTTAGCCCATCACCAGCCTCCTCCAAGGTACAGCGATTCCTGGAAATGATGGGGCCCAGTGGAAGGAAGCCAGGATGCAAAAACAACCTGGCCTCCCACTTCACCTTGCAATCCTGTAACCCCAGTGCTGGGGAGGCACAATCAAAGCTTCCTGGACCTACCCGGTCACTCAGACTAACCAGCAGTGAGCTCCATGTTCACTCACAGACACTTTCAAAAATATAAGGTAGAGCCAAGTAGGGCACAACAAACATTTTATCCAAGCACTTGACAGGCCAAGGCAGGTGGAGCTGTTAATTCTAGGCCAGTTTGGGTGAACTTAGGGAGTTCCGGCCTCACCAGAACTAGATAGTGAGACCCAGGATCAGAACACATAAGGAAGGAAGGAAGGGGATTAGAGGGGAGGGGAGGAAGGGGAGGAAAGGGAGGAAAGGCAGTGGCTGGTAGAGGGGCCCAAGAGCATCTGTTGTTCATCTCTGGCCTCCACTTTTGCACACAAACACAGACAGCTGTTTGTTTTATAAACATGGAAGCAATCCATGGAGAAATGTGGAGGGCTGTGCTTTTGGGTACTCAGACTTGAGACACAGCACCCCATTTTTTGCTTAAAAAGGCTCCACTTTCCTCCAGTCCTCACAGACAGAGCTCAAAGGTCAGTTAGCCTGAAGCCACCCAGTTTAAAGGAACCACCACTTCACTAACAATTCTATCTCTCCCTCATTCCGTGGGATGTTTCTACCCCTATAAATTAGATCAAACAGCACCTTTGGCAGCCAGGGGGTCTTGGGAGAAATCCTGCAGCTGCATTTTTATCACCTCTGGCTCCTTGACCCAGTGACCTCAGATAGGCAACCAGCCTGCCTGCCCTATAGTTACCATAGTAACCTGCTTACGCACTCCCAAACCCCCTCCCCACCTTGAAACTTCTTTAAAAATCTGTGCTATATGTTCAATAAATGAAGGCTTGATCAGAATCCATTGTCTTACCTTCATCTCTCTTGCGTCTCCTTGTCCCCCCAATCCTCGCTCCCTCTCCTAGGGCTATCGTTGCAGAACCCCGCAGGTCGAGTCAGAGAAACATATCAACAAGGGATGGACTGGACAGGTGCCTGAGTGCCTGCCCGTCTGGCACTCCTTACTCCCTGGATTCCATCCTCCCAAACCACAGAAATATAAACAAGGTGAAAATCTATCAGCCTAGCACTACACAACTGGAAGCAGGAAGATCATACAAATTCAAGGGCTTAGTCAAGGACAGAGGCACCCTTTAATCCAAGCACTCTGGAAGCCCAGGCAGACAGATCTCTGGGACTTCAAGGGCTCCCTTGTCTATAGCATGCCTTCCAAGGCAGCCAGGGCTACAGAATGACAATATGGATCACAGGTGATGAGGGGGAGAGGCAGACTTACCAGGAGAAAAAGGCTTGCTGCAGTCAGGGAAAGGAGCAGTGGAGGGTGTCCGTCAGCTGGTGTCTTCTGCACCCACACCTGGGCCTCTGCCTGGGGTACAAAAACATTCTGTCAATAGGACAGCAGATCTCTCTGCCACTTTTCTCAGTATCACTCAGTGGCTTGCTGGCATTTGGGGACTCTCAGGTAGCCCCTGCCTATGGGACAGGACCTCTTTCCTAGGTCTCACCCCACCCTCCAAAAGTCAGATCACATGGACAACACTTGCCTCCTCTGTGCACAAGCACTTGCGTGCAGACCTGCGTGTGTGTGTGTGTGTGTGTGTGTGTGTGTGTGTGTTTGTGTGTGTATGTGTGTATGTGTGTGTGTGTGTGTGTGTGTGTGTGTGTGTTTGCATGCATGAGCTTCTGTGTGTGTCTGTGGGGGGGGACAACAGAGAACACCCTCATACAGCTATAAAAGGGCCAGTTTCAGGTTCCCCGAGGCTCTAGGGAGCTGAGAAGAACACAGACCCGTCCATAGTTCTTCATGCTCTGAGAAATCAGCTGTCTTGGGCTCTACCAGGTGCTGTTAGCCCTTCTTGGCTATGTTCATACAAGTGAAAATGGAGATGCTTCAACTTCTATCTCTTCTTTGCCCAGGCTCTATGGAAACAGAGCCAAAAGCACAGGAGCAGACACCGAACAAATACACTTACACTCCCTCAAAGGGATATCAACTCCTCTCCACAGGGACATCTTCAGCACCTGCCTCCCTCCTTCAAACACTGGATGAACAGCTAGCTCTACAAGCCTCTGGTTCACATTTCCTTCAGAGTACACCACTTATCACATCAGTGCAAGAGGCCTTGCATGGACATACGAGGTGAGCCATGGAGAGACCTCGTGGACCTTGCCTGGAACACTCTGGGGAGTTGAGATGACTGTCACCTTGATTGGCTTCAGACTCTCAATGACATTAGTAAACCACACCTCTCGGTGTGGCCAGGAGGGGTTCCTGAGGACATAATCAACACAGTAATTCCTTGACAATTCCTAGTGACGTGGCAGGATTGAGAGGTGCTGCAACCTACGAGGTAGGAACTAGTTACAAGTAGGTGGCTACGTGGGGGGTGTCCCTAGAGCCTCTATCCCCTAATGCCTTCCTTCTCTTCCAGCTCTGTACCACCTCCTCTCCAGTGTCTTTTTCTGGAGCTACTAATCATCTCCTTTGAATAACTGCCAAGATCTCAGGTACAAGGAAGGAAAAAGGACCTCTTGACCGTTAGGACTGGCTTTCCACCTGAGCCTGAAAATATAGGCAAATTTCAAACAGCTGCTGGGCTGCTTTGGTCTGATTGAGAAAATATGCTGACCTCGAGCCACATCCCCCCTGCCCTTTTTAATCTGTTGCAGATTCGAAAATTAAGCATCTAGGCTGAGTAATAAATCACGGCTCTTAACGAGGCTCACATGAGACAAACAAGCGACAGAGCACAACACAAACCCTTGTGAGCTGCAGTCAGGACCTACTGGCACTGCAACATCTTGGAGCACTCCTGGCGAGCCCGAAAAAGACTCCTGTACCAACTTTTTGGCCGGTGGGGGCGGGGGGAGCAGGGTGGAGGAACAGATGCGCAGCCCTAGCTTAGGCTTCCGCAAGAACCTGCTGTATGTACCTGGCCTGCCCCTAACCCACTTCTATGCAACTTCGCCCCTGCCCTGCCAGGGAGCTGCTGCTGGAAAAAGCGACCACCTCAACACACACCCACCCACCCACCCACACACACACACACACACACACACACACACATACACATACATACACACACAGAGCGGTGGGCCTATTAAGTCACTCCCGACAACCAAGGATTGATCTCCTCCCCCACCTTTTCCTATTCTGCCTTAAAGAGTTCAAGACCACAAGAACCAAGGAAGTCCACGTGGCACTGCCAACAAGCCAGAGAGGTTAATATCTCTCCGCGCCAGAGTCTTTACCCTGCTCCCTCCTCCCAGGTTTCAAACCTAAGTAGCCACAAACCTACTTTCAGATTCAAATGATAAGCAGATGGCTTTACACAGTTGGGAAGGGGACCTGAGACACAAATGGCACCCGGCCCCGATGCAGAAATCACAGCACCGTGACCGCACAAACTCCAGGGGCTTTTATTTGTACCTTTCCCTCACTCCACGGATCACCTGTGACAAGTGAACCTAGACGCAAGTTTTCAGCCACTCCCAGCCTAAGACATTGAGCGACCTCAGAGACTAGCTCTGGGGTCACCTACGCTGGGCCTTTGGTCGCCCTGCTATATACTCAAGTTCCCTAATGCTGTTCATGATGCTATCACCTGACACAGTAGGCGGGAAACGTGGTAAACCTAGCAGTAACGCCCTCCCCAACCTAGGGTATAAGGTACAAAAAACAATTCTCCCAACCTGCAACACAGCACAAACGTCGCCCTTCCTCTTTTCCTACCACACAGTCCGACTGCAAAAGCCATTACAGCCGGCGGGCAACAGACTTTTAACATATTCACAGCTGGCCCTCCGCACGATAGCCTGATCCATCTATGGGCGCGGAGGCGGGGCGCTCAGGCGGAGGAACGGAGCCCTGGTGGGGATGCTACCTGCTTCTCCCCACCCACAGCTCAGGGGCCCCCTCAAGGCCCTCTACTTCTTAACTCCCAGCTGAGGAGGCGACCAGAGCCAGTGCGCACAGCGCCCGGGGGCCTTGGCATGCCGGGAGAGGACAGGGTTACACAGTCCGGGAGAAGGGAGGGTGAAGAGGCCCATTTAAAGGTTCTCATGGGAAGCAAGCAAGGCACGACCTGAGAGCCTGAGACCTGAGAGCTCGGTGAAATCCCAGGAGCTCCTTTGCTGAGGAGGGGTCGTCAGAGGCCATTTATCTCTCGCCAGAGTTGGGGCTCGCCTCCAACACAGCAACGAGCAACAGCTATGCACACATGCGCTGCAGTGCGTGAATGGACTGAGGAAGATGCCTGCACCGGGCAGTGCTCCGCTCCGGCGGCTCCAAGACCGCCCGCCCCGCCCTTCCCGTCCGCGGCAGATTGTAGGAAGCCTCCAGGCTCGGGGGTTCACTCGCAAGTTGGGCCCTGTGGCGAGGTCCCTCTCGCTGAACCCCGCGCCTTCCCTCACTCAACAACCCCCAACAAGCCATTCCCAGGCCTTGGCGCCTCGCCAGTGATGTCATTAGGGGCTGAAACTTGACACTAGTCTTCTGGACCTTCCCGGCCCAGACACTCCCGCAGGCTCGCTCCTTCTCTCCCAGCCCTGGAAGCTCGGGCAAGTTTACTTTCACGGAGTTGGACCCTGTTTCCCACGCAGAGACCGACCCCGTGCGGGCCGGGGGAAGGGGGGGGATAAAGGGGGGAGGGAATCGGTGCTCCAAAGGGTTTCACCTGCCCTGAGGCCTAGGGTGTTCCCAGGTGTTCGCTGCCTTTCAGACCAGCACTTGCCCGCTGATCCACAGCTGACCCTAGCACTTAGCAAGTGCTAATGAGCTATGGGTACTCAGACCACCGCCCACACGGCCCACCAACTTTCGGAACAGCTCTCAAGCATGCTACATGAGCCCTTTCCCATCAAGCTCCATCTCCACCCCTCATCTACACTTTATTCTTTGCTGCTACTTACTTTCAGCTCATTGAGCTTTTTTTTTTGTGCTAGTTAATATGCAAATTTGATGCCCTTATTAATAAGGAGTAAAATTACATATTCCCAATAATTCTTTTAAGATGAAATTGTTACCATCAATAAATGTTTGATTCATAGGCCTACTCTATTACTTTGTAGTGTAAGGACGTTCGATTCGAATACCTATTTTACATTCTTATAAACTTAGGGTGACATAAACATTTCTCAGGTGGGCATGTGGGATGGCTCAGCAGGTAAGGGAGCTTGCTGCCAAGACACAACTTAAGTTTGATCCCTAGATCTCACAGAGTAGGAGAAACCCAATGCTTCAGACTGTCCCATAACCTACACAAAAAATAAAAAGATTGATAGAAATAAAGTTTAAATGTTTCTCTGGAAAATAGAAATATAAGTGGAAAGGCTTTATCCCTGTACTAAGTAACATTAGTATCAAACTATACTTCAGACACCGACAAAGTTAATAAACAAAGAAGTGATATCAAAACAAAACTTAAGTAAATTAAGGAGCTTATTTAAGAAACTGGCAAGATGGCTCAGCCAGTAGAGGTGCATACTACCGATTTGGTGACCTTAATTTGACCCATGGACTCCACACAATTGTGACAAAAGTATCTCATACATTCCGAGAGACTGGAAGTTTTGCTGCCCCTCACAGTCAGAATTCATAATCCACCTCAAGGCCACTTATATGTAAGACTTCTGTGTGTTGTGTCCTCAAAATACTTGATTAACTCACCTCTATGAGTACAATATAAAAATCAACCTTACTTGCCTTGGATTTCCCATGTAATCAACTTGCAATCCAGTCTGGGGACTACAGAGAAAGTAGGAGCTAGAGAGATGGCTCGGCGGGTAAGAGTGGACATCTACTCTGGGAAAGGACAGGTTTTGGGTCCCCATACCCACAATGCAACTCACAGCCATCTGCAGTTCCAGTTCCAGAGGATCTGACGCCCTCTTTCATGAGCACTGGGCAAGTATGTGGTGCACAAATAGATGTGCAACCAAAACACTCATGCCCATAAAAATAAGTAAATATTGTAAAATAATAAACAGAAAAATAGGCAATGCAGGGGCTTTGGACCTGGCCGGTGGTAGGTAGCATTAGCCTGGGGCATGCATGGTGCATCCTCTGTGTGAGACGTGTAGAACTTAGCATTTTTAAATGTGAAAGGACAAGACCAAAGCAGCCAAACTTTAGTCAGGCTTCTAAGAGTACCAAAATTGTGTAGGCCCAAGCCAGGGGCAGTGTGACCCAGAACAATTCCCAAAACTGAAGTAAGAGAAACAATTTCTGTAAGAAAAACAATGTCTAAGACAAACAAGATATGGACTGCTGACTAATGGCCTTGGGCTAAGAATCTCCCCCCTCACATTGACTAAGACCCTAAAGTTTACATTTTCTAGTGCCCGCGACCTTACTGTACGTGCCAGCACCAATCAATTTAAAGGTTAATTGGCCCTAACCTATCAAAATGGGAAAACAATTTGGGAACCAATTAACTTATACCAACTCAGTTTGTGCCTAGCAACTGTTTCAACTGTAAATAATAAAAAGGCTTGCTTTTTGCTCCTCGGGGCCACTTCTATCCTGCGTGTTAGAATGGTCCCAGTATACTGGAATAAAAATCCTCTTGCTATTTGCATCGATATCCCGTCTGTGAGTCTCTGTGGGGGTGCGGTGTTCCGGTTTGGGCCGCTGGGGTCCAACATTTGGTTCCCTGACCGGGAACCCTGCATCTTCCCAGACCCCACAAGTCGGGTATTGGAGGTAAGCTTGAGCATCTGTTGTCTATTTGTTTGTCTGTCTGTATTGGGTCTTGTTGTCTGTCTGTTTGTGAGAAGTGCCATGGGAGGGTCTGGAATCTGTACCTCTGGCCGGGCCAGAGGCTATGGGGCTCACGGTGGGGCAGACGTGCCGGCACACCAAGAGCCCCGGACCCTGGAGGATGCTCCGGAGTCTGGTAATGGGGAAGGGTCCATGAGGACTTCCCCCCATCTGGCTCCCGGGGAGGGGTCCATAAGGACTTTTCCCCATCTGTTCGGAGAGGGGTCCATGAGGATCCTTCTCCATCGGGAAGAAGGAGAGGAGTCAGTGAGGCCTCTCCTCTGTCGAGAGACGCCTGTTAGAGGCTGGTCTCAACCTGCTGTGACTTCCGTAGAGGAGCTGTGGAAGTCCCCTCCTGGGCGTGTATGCATAATCTGTTACGTAGTGTGTGCATGTACAAGTACTCTTGTACTTTCACTGGTTCTTTCTGACTTACTAACAATGGGACAAAAGACTTCGACTCCCCTTTCTCTGACGCTTGACCATTGGTCTGAGGTTACACCATAGCCATAGGAGGGCTGCTGATGAGCTACCCTCCTGTCTGGGGTCATGACGACCCATGTCGGGAAGCTTGGGTTGTGAGAGGACCCATCTGGGGTCATAGGACCTACCTGGAGGTCCTGACCTGCTTGGAATCTGGAGGCTGTGGAGGCCTTTCCGCTGACAAACTCTCTGACCGAGAGCTCTGGGCAGACAGTGGTGCCAAGTGCTTACTTGACTCTGCAAACACCAGAGGGTGCGCCGCTGTTTCTGTATGATTCTGTTGTTGGGCCGGAACGCCACACCCCCACAGAGACTCACAGTCGGGAAATCGATGCAAATAGCAAGAGGATTTTATTCCAGTATAATGGGGCTGTTCTAACACGCAGGATAGAAACAACCCCGAGGGGCAGAAAGCCAGCCTTTTTATTATTTACAGTTGAAACAGTTGCTAGGGGGCTGCATAGTTGCTAAGCACAGACCATGTTGGTGCAAGTTGATTGGTCTCTAAATTGTTTTCCCAATTAACCTCTAAACTGGTTGGTGCTAGCATATAGCAAGGTCATGGGCAACTGGGAGGAGGGAACTCCTCAGCCCAAGGCTGTGGGACCAAGATTATGGACCATCTGCAGGAAGGGGGGCACATTTTCTAGCCCAAGGCTGTCTAGCTGCCTTGTTTGTCTTAGAAAATGTTTTTCTTACAGAAATTGCTTTTGCTTTAACTCTGGGAAACTCTGGGAACTGTTCTGGGTCACACTGCCCCTGGCTTGGGCCTATACAATTTTGGTGTTCTTAGAAGCCTGACTAAAGTTTCTTAGGCCTGGGCAAGGGACCTGACCCCCACATTCCCCCCTTCTCTCAGGTAAATTGATTCCAATCATGGAATCAGAGGTTATTACCTGTAGGAATCTCCTGATAGTGTTGCCTCAGCATTAGCACCTGTACTGTGTCAATGCGTTCTTTAATAAAGGTAATTAAGCGATTAAGAATGCAAGGGCCAAAAGTAAGCAGCAAGAGCAATATTATAAGTGGTCCCAGAAGTGTGGAAATCAGAGATGTAAACCATGGGGACTGATTGAACCAAGACTCAAACCATCCCTGGTTTTGGTCTCTTTCTTTTTGTCTGGACGCCAATCTTTCCCGTACCTTTGCCATGGAGTCTTTAACCATTCCTGAATGGTCTATGTAAAAATAGCACTCTTCTCTGAGAGCTGCACACAATCCTCCCTGTTTTAAAAAGAGGAGGTCCAGTCCTCTCCGGTTTTGTAAGACTACTTCAGAGAGAGAGGTTAGGGATTCCTGAAGTTTAGAAATTGAATCTTCCATGGCTCTGATATCTACATCTATGTCATCTCTTAGTCCCCTGTAGTAGGAGGGCTGGAGGGCTAGAGCAGTGCCTCCTGTGGCTACTCCTGCAGTCACTCCTACCCCTAGAAGTACAGCTAGGGTCATACTTATAGGCTCTCTTTTGAATCTAGCCTGCCCCTCCCAGATATCTAGCAATTCACTCTCTTGATGGTAAATAAGTCTAGGTACCAGCTGTACCATAACACAGAAGTCTTTGGTTAGATTTAGGACACTTAGTTCAACACAGGGCATTAGACCAGACCCACATACCCACCATCCACCTTCTGGCAGGAGGAGATATCCAGAGCTATATTCAGTTTGAATGGTGGAGTGACAAAGATGTGAATGGGTGGAAGGGACCTGTCCTGTACAGATCCCTTGTCCTGAAAAAGAAGTGATAGTGAGCCTGGGACCTTGGGAGTCGGCACCTGTTAGCATCTGCTGAGTATGAGGAGTTGCTTATTAATCCTATAGCTTCTTAATAAGGGGGAGCAATATCATAACACAGCCAGCAAGCCTGAGTGGCAGTTGGGTTAGTAGCATTCAGAACTTTAAATGCCTGTTCAACCATATAAGTAAGATTTAACCCAGGAGTTATAGGGGGCCGTGGACTGGGGCTCAGAGCCATCTCAGTAATAGTGGTGGGGGCTGGACTGAGTGGCCTAGGTTGGGGACGATACAGTACAGAATTGGGCTCTACAGCCAATACTTTTGGGGTTTCTATTTTAAGTCTGATAGTTAAAATGAGCCCTATATCTGTCCCAGTAACATAAAACCTCAGTCCCCAAGTTTTTCCTTTTAGCCATTGTGCTTCAGCCTTTTTCCCTGGTCCTGTGAAGCTAATGTTAAGAGGATTACAAGTAAAATTGAGACATGGCCCCGTTCCTGTCCAGGTCCCACATGAAAGTGGTGGGGCTCTCCGGGCGAGTTGATACCCTCCTGGCATCTGACATCTGTTTTGATTTAGCCCTGGTCCCATGGATGCCCGCTTCACAGTAATTAGGTCCCAGGTGGAGCTAGGGTTCCAATGGACGGTGCCAGTAGTTTCACAACCCCAGGCTTCACAATAATAACTTTCCAAATTGCCACATCTATGGATTTCGGATCTTTTATGTCTGTCCGTAGGGCACACATAAAATGGGGCGCTCCTAAGCTTGTTTCTTAGGTGAGGGTGTTTACAACCAATTCCCGATTCACCGACACCCTCCCCAGAACAGGGCACTTTGGAACATTTGAGTTTTCCATCACACTCAGGTCTCCCCAGCTCATTTGGAACCAACCCCCCATCAAAGTAGTATCCAGGAATATCCCAGGTGCTCAGTCCTGCTATTAATTGACAGAGGTCTGGAGTAAGGTCTGGCCACCTAGTGTAGGGGGCAGCGGTCTTGGATATGGACCATACTGCTTCTCCAGTCTGGGAGATAATCTCCCAAGTGAGTTGTTGAGGTGCATGGGGGTTAGAGCCCCCGGTTACTTTACCCAATGACTGGGTCCTGACCCATGCCCAAAGTACCACAGATGAAATCAGGAACATTTTGAATCAGATTTTTTCTGGATCTTGATCTTGAGAGGATGTTCAGTCCGCCTAACCGTCCAGCTGGAGTCGGAGTCCTGGGGTGCAGGTCTGACGTGTGAGGCCCAAGCCGAGATGCCATCTACCTTGACCGCTGTGGGTGTAGTTAAGAGGACGATGTATGGCCCCTTCCACCGTGGTTCTAGCGTCTGGGCTCGATGTCGGCGGACGTAGACTGAGTCTCCAACCTGGTACCGGTGAGGAGTTTCAAGAGTCCCAGGCCAGTAAGCCTCAGCCAATCGTGGCCACAGTTCCTTCTGGACAGCTTGAAGGCCTCGGAGCCTGGCATACAAATCACTATTACTTCTTTGAGAGGGCAACCCGAGGTCATACATAGTGGTTAGGGGCACGAGGGCCCCATATAGGATCTCAAAGGGAGTTAGGTTATGTAAGGACGTATTCCTAACCCGGAACAGTGCCAAGGGAAGGAGCATCACCCAGTCGGCCCAGTCAGTCTCCATGATCAATTTAGTCAAGGTCTCCTTTAGAGTCCTATTCATTCTTTCTACCTGCCCTGAACTCTGAGGCTAGTAGGCACAATGTAATTTCCAATAAAACCCCAGATACTTAGATATTCCCTGACTCACCTGGGCAACGAAGGCAGGTCCATTGTCAGAACCTATTACCTTAGGAATCCTGAACCGTGGGAAGATGTCTTCTAAGATCTTCTTGATGACCACTGTTGCAGTTTCTTTCTTTGTGGGGAAGGCTTCAACCCAGCCTGAGAAGGTATCTATAAAGACTAGTAGATATCTATTACCATATCTGGCTGGCTTAATTTCAGTGAAATCAACCTCCCAGTAAACACCTGGCCGCCGCCCCCCCCCCCCCCCCCCCCCCCCCGTAGTCTTTTACCGGAAGGGGATTTGTTTGGACGGGCATTCACTTTCTGGCAGGCTACACAATTCCGGACTACATGATATACCAAGTTTTTGAGCTGTGGAATGATATACTTAGTATTTTTCAGGGTGGCTATTAGTTTCTTCTCTCCTAAATGAGTCCACTGGTGCATCTGCTGTATCATCTGTTTAACTTCCCTATGGGGAAGCAGGATTCTACCATCTCTATTTATCCATACTTGTAGATCAGAATCAAATTCTTTTTCAAAGTCTGTTATCATTGCTAGGTCCTGTACTGTATACTGAAACGGCGGCTCAGGTTGTAGATTGTGCTGGCCCGCAGCACTTCCGAACTGGTTCCTGAAGGGGAAAAGACAGGTGAACGAGGGAGAAAGGAACAAGTCAACTCAAAGCTGATCAAGTTCGTTTACTCAAAGTTTGCCATACAATTATATACCCTACTTAGGGAGGAGGAGTAAGGGATGGAAAGAGGAAATTCAATAGGGCTACCTGCGGTTACCAAGGGATACGTCTCTCTACCATGGGCTCTACATTCTGTGATTGTTCTTTTGAGCAAGCAGGGGGTGGTTAGTTTAGAGCTTGGCAACTCAGGCAGAAAAAGGAACAGAACAGATTATTCAATTCAATAAGAGAAAGCCCAGGCCTACTGCAAAAGGCAAACCACAAAGTTCCTTGTTTGAGGAACTTCAGAAATGCTGGCAGTACTCACAATGATTTGCAGGTTGTCCTGATACATTTCCTCCCTTTTTCTTTTAAAGTGAGGACAAGAGCTTTATTGTAGAATGTGCCTGTCTTAGGGACAAGAGAGGGGATCAAACCCATCTTTGGGTCTCTGGCATCTTACACTAGGGCCCTGTCTTAGGTGATCTCCTTCTATACTGCATCCCCGTCACTGGCTGCCATTCTGATGATTTAAGCTCTTTTTCATAGAGAGTCATCCTCGGCCAGCCGTGCATAATGCACTTGAATAGGTTTGGCCTGCAGGGCATCAATCTGGGTCTTTATGAATCGTATAAGTCGTGTTAGTAAGCAAGGAATTACAGCAAGTAAAAGAAGTAGACCTAATAGAGGTCCAAACAAATTACGCAGGACAGTAGAAAGAAAGGGAGAGACTCAAAACCATTCATCAAGCCAATAGTTGTCTGCATTCAATTGTCTCTTCCTTTTCTCCAAACCTTCTCTAATTTTAGCTAAGGAGTCTTTGACCACTCCAGAATGATCATCATAGAAGCAGCATTCTTCTTTAAGAGCTGCACATAATCTTCCCTGCTGAAGAAGCAAAAGGTCTAACCCTCTGCGATTTTGTAGCACTACTTCTGCCAAAGAACTAAAGGAAGTCTGAAGATGTGATATAGCCCTTTCTAGTCCTTCTAAATCAGCATCTATGGACTTTCTCAATTGTCTATTATGTTGTTCTTCTAGGATAAGGGCAGAAATCCCCATCCCCGTCCCCACAATCCCTAGTCCCAGCAGTGCAGCCACGGTGAGGGTAGTCATCGGCTCTCGTTTAGACCGAGGTAAAATCTGTTGATTCAATTCCCATTCTTCAGCAAATTCTTCTCCTGTAAAATATATAAGTCTGGGAACAAGTTGAACAAGTACACAGAAATCCATGGATCTATTCATCACTTTTAAATTAACACATGGGGTAATGCCAGATGTGCAGGCCCACCAGTAATCTTCTGGGGCAATATAATATTTATCTCCCTCTGGGGAGAATCTCAGAATGCTGGAATTGCAAAGTGAGGAATAATTATCAACAGGTGTCCCCAAATACAACCCTGCTCCTGATTTAAGTTGAAGAGTGATGTGGGAATCAGAACGATGATTCCAGCAACATTGTGAACTTTTCCCAATAGTCAGATTAAAATAATTAACAGCAATTCCTTCATACAAAGGGGGTTGGGGATTATAGCAAAGCCAACATTCCCTAGTCAACTTTGGGTTATTAGCATTAAGCATAGAAAATGTGGCATCAACCATCTCTAGAAGAGTCTCCTTGGTAGATTTTAAGGCAGGGCCATGAGTAAATAATCTCTTAGGAGTGGGTGAGAGGGATGTATCAGAACTGAGTAGAGAGCTATGATCACGGTAGGTATTTAACACAGCATTTTGTCCTAATCCTCCAGAAAAAGTAATCTGAGTTTTGGTTCTATAAATAAAAAATCTTACTCCAGGGTTGGGACCAATGGAGTACACTCTAATGCCCCATGCCTTAGTGGATAGCCATAGTTGTTCTCGTTTTCCTGCACTATTAAACTCAATCTTTAAGGGAGGAATGGTTTGTAATCCAGAGTTCTTGCTACAGGTCCAGTATCCTCCCCGTGTAAAGGGCTTAGAGCCATTGTAAGCAACTCGAACTAAATCACTTTCTGCTCTCAAAGGGGTAGGTGTCCAATGAGTGGCACTGGTTTCACAGCCCCAAGCTTTACAAAAATAATCATCTGCTCCTCCACAATGACTCATATAAGCCTCGGGGTGCCCAGGACAGACATAAAGCTGAAATCCTGGGTCAAACACACTTTGATAGCTATAGGCAAAATGGGAGCAGGAAAAAAGAGAAGAAATGGGTATATATAAGGTAGGCCACCAGGGGGCATTGGTATCCTTGTAAGTCTCATATAAGACTTCCCCCAAGTGGTTGGTTACCTGCCAGGTACTTGTTTAACCAGGCATTCGGGCAGCCATCTAGCCGCATCATTTTTTGTATCAAATACACAAACAGAACCGCGACCCCAAATTAAAACTGGATCGGGTTCATGCCATTCTCCAGTTAATGGTTCTTTCCATTTCGTATAGGCGAAAGTCTTATGGGTTTGTGGGTACCAGAAACAGTCAGTGGCAGAGCGTCCAGATGAATCCAAAAGTAAAAAATTTAAAATAAAAAGAGTATATTTAATATAATTATTGGGTGATGGCCTATATAATTCCCCCTTCTTTATTTTTTCAAGATATATTTTGAGTGTTCTATGGGCACATTCAATTATCCCTGCCCTATGTCTGAACATAGCCTGATATATCTGCTGAGGTCTGTCTTCTTTTTTTTTTTTTTTTTATAAGGGCGTATGGCAGCTCGACAGGCTGAATTAGCATTTTCAAAAGCCAATTGTTTGACAAAATCTGTACCTGCCTCAGGACTGCCAAAGATGCGGCCTGCAGTTGTAATTAGTCTATGAACAAATTCTGAAAAAGGCTCATCAGGTCCCTGAGGAATTGCTGTCAGGCTGGAAGTCATATCTCCTTTATTTGGGAGTTTTCTCCAGGCTTTAAGACCTGCAGTTTGTATTTGGGCAAATAAACCTGTGTGATATAAGGATTGTTCAGCATGACCAGAATAGTTCCCTTCTCCGAGAAGCATGTCAATTGTCCACCCATTATTTGCTTGTGCATTGCTGCGGGCAATGTCTTTACATAAATCAGCATATTCACTTTTCCAAAGCAGGTAGTCCCCACCACTTAAGGTGGCTTTGGTAATAGTAAACCAATCATTGGGAGTAAGCCAGCCATTAGTCATTGCTTCAAGAATGGCAGTAGTATAAGGGGCTGCCACTCCATATTGGGACACTGCTGTTTTTAATTCTTTAATTGTTTTAAAATCCAAGCCCCAGTAATTTCTAATTACATGTTCAGGGTTATCAGGTATAGCTGTTTCTGTAACAGGAAATGTCTCTGTCTTAAGCGTTCCACCTGGCTGAAGCGGAACGGCAGGGGAGGGTGGAGTCCTTTTAACCTCCTCTTTCAACAAAGAAGGTTTTAATGAATTTAGTTCTCCTGCCAAACGGCGATATTCCTTTTCAAGTTTAATTTGTTCCTGTATACTTTCAATTTTTTCCTGTAAGGATTTTAACTTCTCTTTTTTGTCTAAAACTGGGAAATCTGTAGATTGAGGCTTTGGCAATGAACTATATGCTGGTGGAGGAAACAAATTCTTTTTTATACAAGCGCCCTTAGCCCCTTTAGTCTTTAGGGGTGGTAACTCAGGGTTATGATATTTAGCTGCTTGTTCCTCAGTTTCATCCCAGTCCACTTCAGAAGAGTCTGAGTCTCCTCTTTCACTAGAAGAAGAGTTCCAGGTATTTCCTTTTGAAGAAGTGGTTTTTAATTCCTTTAAATCAGGATAAATATTAGGGACAAATCGTGAACTTCCAGAGGAACAAGGTCTTTTAACCTTTTCTTTTGATTCCTTTTGCGAATCCAATCCAGATGCCTGTACAGTTTTTGGTCTTACTGTCTGAGGCAGATCATTCTTTTGTGTGTGTCTATGTTACTAACAACAGGCTTTTCTGAGTCTGACTCAGATTCTCGTCTGCTATTGGCAGCTGACAGAATTTTTTCCCCTTTTTTAACGCTGTAGCCACTAAAGGTGGGCGAGGCTGTACATGCAATAGATCATTAATTAAGTTCCAAAAATTAAAGGCTATTATAGGAATCTTTTGAGGTCCTAATTTTTCATACATTTCCTGCATGCACTCTCCCACTTGTTTCCATCTCTTTTCATCAATAGTGCCCTCTTGAGGAAACCATGGACAAATGTCTCCTACAAACTTGAAAAATTCTTCTAATTGTTTTTCCCTAACGTTTACTCCTCTCGTTTTGAGGGACTGTTTAAGTCCATTAATGAAAGTCTTATGGGAACTTATTTCTTGCCCCATATCTCACCTTAATGCTGGAGATCCTGGAGATCCTAGATGAATCCCGTCTCCTGTGGCCTGGAGGCTCTCAGCCCCATCGAGTGCGCTCTCACTCCTATATCCTGGCCTGTCCTGTCCTCTCCGTACTTCAGGTCCCTGTTCGAGGCGCCAATTGTGCTGGCCCGCAGCACTTCCGAACTGGTTCCTGAAGGGGAAAAGACAGGCGAACGAGGGAGAAAGGAACAAGTCAACTCAAAGCTGATCAAGTTCGTTTACTCAAAGTTTGCCATACAATTATATACCCTACTTAGGGAGGAGGAGTAAGGGATGGAAAGAGGAAATTCAATAGGGCTACCTGCGGTTACCAAGGGATACGTCTCTCTACCATGGGCTCTACATTCTGTGATTGTTCTTTTGAGCAAGCAGGGGGTGGTTAGTTTAGAGCTTGGCAACTCAGGCAGAAAAAGGAACAGAACAGATTATTCAATTCAATAAGAGAAAGCCCAGGCCTACTGCAAAAGGCAAACCACAAAGTTCCTTGTTTGAGGAACTTCAGAAATGCTGGCAGTACTCACAATGATTTGCAGGTTGTCCTACTACAGTAGATCTTGTCTGGGCAAGGGTGCAAGCAGGTGAGGAACCCATGCTGGCAAAATGGTGGCACTATTACTGTCCGCTGCCACCTTCCTGGTTTCCAAGTCTGCCATCCGATTGCCCTTGGCTACTTTTGAGGAGTCTTTCTGATGCCCCGGACAGTGAATTATACTAACTCTGAGAGGCAGGTGGAGTGCGCCTAACAAGGCCAGTATCTCTGCCTTGTTTTTAATTTCTCTCCCAGCCGAAGTGAGGAGACCTCGTTGTTGGTAGATAGCCCCATGCACATGAGCCGTTGCAAAGGCATATCAGCTGTCAGTATATATATTGATTCTTTTTCCTTGTCCCAGTTCTAGCGCTTTAATTAGTGCTATGAGTTCAGCTCGCTGGGTGGAGGTTCCCTCTGGCAATGATTGAGCCCAGATAACTTTTTCTCCATCCACTACTGCTGCCCCCCCACCCCCGCTTTCTGCTTACCTTCTTCGATGTAACTGCTGCCATCCGTGTACCATGTGGCATCAGCATCTCATAGGGGAAGGTCAGTCAGGTCCTTCCTCCATCCATGAGCTTCTGCCAAGACTTGTAGACAGTCATGTTCAGGAACATCAAAGTCCAGATCAGGCAGCAAGGTGGCAGGGTTTAACCCACTTGCGGGGGTGAACGTGATACGGTCAGAATTCAGCAGCAATGTCTGGTAGTGGGTCATCCTTGCATTGGTGAGCCACCGGTCGGGAGGTTTTCTGACCACACTCTCCAATGCATGAGGGGCAGTTATGGTTAGGTTTTGACCAGGAGTCAATTTGTCAGCATCTTTTACTAAAGCTGCAACTGCCGCTACTAGGCTCAGGCAAGGGGGCCATCCTGCTGCCATGGAATCCAATTTTTTTGATAGGTAGGCCACAGGTCGTCTCCAGAGACCCAATTTTTGGGTGAGGACCCCTTAGGTATGCCATCATGTTCTGCAACATAAAGGTGAAATGGTTTGGAGACATCAGGAAGTCCCAATGCTGGGGAGGATAGCAATGCTTTCTTAATGTCCTCAAAAGCCATCTGGTGTCTCTCCTCCCAGGTGAATGGGCAGTTCTCCTTGGTCAGTGAATACAGGGGAGCCGCTAATTCTGCAAAGCTGGGGATCCAGAGATGACAAAACCCAGCCATGCCCAAGAACTCCCTCACCTGTCGGGGCGTCTGGGGTGTAGGGATGTGGAGCACAGTCTCTTTCCTTGCTTCCGAAAGCCATCGCCTCCCATCTCGTAGGAGATACCCCAGATAACTAACCTCTTTCTTGCAGAGTTGTGCCTTCTTAGCTGAGGCTCTGTATCCCAAGTCTCCAAGTTCAGTCAGCAGCCGTTGTGTTCCCTTGAGGCACTCAGCCTCAGTCGGGGCGGCCAACAGCAGGTCATCAACATACTGGAGGAGGGTTACCTGCAGGTTCTGCTTTCTGAACGGGGTAAGGTCCTGATGAAGTGCTTCATCAAATATGGTAGGTGAATTTTTAAACCCTTGGGGAAGCCGGGTCCATGTCAGCTGCCCAGTTATGCCAGATTCCGGATCACGCCACTCAAAGGCAAATATTAGCTGGCTGGCTGGTCTTAGCGGCAAGCAGAAAAAGGCATCTTTTAAGTCTAGGACAGTGTACCACACTCTCTCAGGTGGCAAAGCACTCAGCAAATTTTATGGGTTTGGAACAGTGGGGTGTACATCCATCACTCGTCTGTTGACCTCTCTTAAGTCCTGGACCGGCCGGTAGTCGTTGGTGCCAGGTTTCCGTACCAGCAACAATGGGGTGTTCCAGGGGGACTGACATCTTTTAAGTACCCTCAGCTCTAGTAATCGGCGAATGTGGGGCCTGATCCCCTCCCGAGCTTCCTTACTCATAGGGTACTGTCGTACCATGACAGGGGTGGCAAAAGCTTTTAATTCCACTAGGATGGCAAGTTGGTACTTTGCCAGTCCCAGGCCAGCAGTCTCTGCCCATGCTTTGGGGTAAGTCTTAAGCCACCAGTCAATATTCTTGTCTTTGGGTTGGCGAGGGGTCTCAAAGAGTCTATATTTATCTTCTAATTTAACTGTCAGGGCCTGAATAAGCCTTCCATCGCCATCCTTCACTTGGGGCCCATCTGGTAGAAAATGTATTTGGGCCCCCATTTTGGTCAGGAGGTCTCGCCCCAACAACGGGTAGGGGCACTCTGGAATGACTAAGAAAGAGTGGGATTCCCAGCCCACACCGAGATCCACCGTTCTTCGGGTAGTCCATGGATAAGATTTGTGGCCAGTGGCCCCTTGGACCCATGACCATTTGTGGGATAATGGTCCTCCAGCTTGAAGTAGCACTGAATATTCAGCTCCGGTGTCAACTAAAAATTTAGTTGGCATCCCCTCCACTCTAAGGGTTACCCTGGGTTCGGGGAGGGGTTTCGAACCCTGTCCCCTCTAGTCACTATCTCCCTCAGGGCCAACACTTCATGAGTGGGTGCTGTCTCTGGAGGCCGGCAGGCCCCCCTTTTCTTAGGGCAGTTTCGGACCCAATGTCCTTTCTCCTTACAGTAGGCACACTGGTCTTTATCAATCGGCTGCTTACGCCTCCCTCCCTGCATCTTCTTTTCTTTTTCTATATTTCTTCCTTCCCTGACTGCAGTGGCCAAGATTCGAGTTAAATTCTTTTCCTGTCTTCTCTCCCTCCTCAATTCCTTTTCATCTTGTTCCTTTTGCCTCCTTTCCTCTTTTTCTTCCTCAGTTTCCCTAGTGTAAAAGACCTTGTCCGCTATCTGCACTAGGTCCCTCAGCAACTTGTCTTGTAATCCCTCTACTCTCTGTAGCTTCTTTTTAATATCTCTGGCTGATTGATCAACAAAGGCTACCGTAATCGTTGCCTTAAAGTCCTTGGAGGCAGGATCATATGGTGTATACTGTCGATATGCCACCATTAGTCGCTCTAGGAATGCAGAAGGCGACTCTTCAGGTCCCTGCATTACTTCTCTGACCTTAGCCAAATTAGTGAGGTGGCGGGCCGCTCCTCTGAGACCTGTCATTAGAGCCTGACAGTACCGACGGAGGTGCTCCCTACCTTCTGCCGTATTGAAGTCCCACTGGGGTCGGGTCAAGAGGAAGGTGTCATCAATCTCTTTAGGCAGCTGGGTGGGTCTTCCTTCTGGCCCAAGGATGTTCTTCCGGGCTTCCAGCAGGACCCTCTGCCTCTCCTCTGTAGTGAGGAGAGTCTGTAACAGCTGCTGACAGTCGTCCCAGGTGGGCTGGTGGGAATGAAGGAGGGATTCTAACAAGTTAGTTAGGACCTGAGGATTATCAGAAAAGGAGGGATTCTGATTCTTCCAGTTATAGAGATCAGCCGCCGAAAATGGCCAGTACTGTAGGAACTGATTTCCCTCAGCATCTGGGAGGCCATAAGCTCGGAGCGGGAGCGCCACCGTTGCATCGGGGGTCACCGCCCTTCTGCTTCTGGTTCCAATGGCCGGCCCTCCTCCCCATTCTTCCATTTCCAGGGGCACACCAGGCAGCAACAGCGCTGGTGCAGAGGCTGCAGCCGCGGCCAGCGCTGCCTGTGGAGTGAGAGGGACAGGATATGGGGGAGGTGGGAGAGGGAGATCCAGGAGAAGCAGATCTCGATTGGGGTCTTCTTGCAAGACTTCCTTCTTTTCAGGGGTCCTTCCACCGGATGTCTGGGTGGTGGTAGTGGAAACCGCCAAGACTTCAGTGGTGCATGGACCTGGAGGGACAAAAGGCTGTAACCATGCAGGAGGCTTTTCCACTAAGTGTTGCCAGGTGGTAATATACGGAACCTGGTCAGGATGGCCTCCTGTCTTCTGAATCACTTTGAGCTTAACCTGCAGAATAATATCAAGAGAAAACGTTCCCTCCAGAGGCCATTTAACCCCAAAGGTTGGCCAGTCAGTGGTACAAAAGGTCTGCCAGTTTTTCTTGCTCACTAAAATATCCATTTTCCCTGCCAGGTCCCTAACTTCAGACCAATGTTTCAGAGTAAGAGTCAAAGGGGTCGTCACTGTCTGTCCCATCGTCAAATCAGTCACAATTAACACAGAGATTAGACACAAAGAGAAACAGAGCACAGATATCAGACAGAATTTCCTGCCGGTCGCTGTATAGCAGAGCTTCCGGCCAGACGACGGGGCTGCCTGCCCCCGACTCAGATGGAGAGAAAACCTTACGGTGTCCTCTCCAGAATCCCTGGAGCGTCCCCCAGGGTCGGTCCTGGCTTATACCATCCCAGTAAGCTTAAGCCGCGTGGCGGGATCCTTACGGACCATGCATACTACAGACCGCTATAGACACAGACACAGTTCTCACTTGTTCCAGACAG
Organism: Cricetomys ansorgei; assembly: GCA_026225945.1. Taxonomy (NCBI): domain Eukaryota; kingdom Metazoa; phylum Chordata; class Mammalia; order Rodentia; family Nesomyidae; genus Cricetomys; species Cricetomys ansorgei. The sequence continues at coordinate 2,446,640 of JAMJFZ010001097.1, read as the reverse complement.
CCAGGCAGACAGATGACTAAACAGACAGACAGGTTAGCGATCGCTCTTACTTCCGATATCCGATCTGCAGGGTCTGGGGAGATGCGGAGATTCCCGGTCAGGGAACCAAAATAATGTTGGACCCTAAGGGCCCAAACCGGAACACCGCACCCCCACAGAGACTCACAGTCGGGAAATCGATGCAAATAGCAAGAGGATTTTATTCCAGTATAATGGGGCTGTTCTAACACGCAGGATAGAAACAACCCCGAGGGGCAGAAAGCCAGCCTTTTTATTATTTACAGTTGAAACAGTTGCTAGGGGGCTGCATAGTTGCTAAGCACAGACCATGTTGGTGCAAGTTGATTGGTCTCTAAATTGTTTTCCCAATTAACCTCTAAACTGGTTGGTGCTAGCATATAGCAAGGTCATGGGCAACTGGGAGGAGGGAACTCCTCAGCCCAAGGCTGTGGGACCAAGATTATGGACCATCTGCAGGAAGGGGGGCACATTTTCTAGCCCAAGGCTGTCTAGCTGCCTTGTTTGTCTTAGAAAATGTTTTTCTTACAGAAATTGCTTTTGCTTTAACTCTGGGAAACTCTGGGAACTGTTCTGGGTCACACTGCCCCTGGCTTGGGCCTATACAATTTTGGTGTTCTTAGAAGCCTGACTAAAGTTTCTTAGGCCTGGGCGAGGGACCTGACCCCCACACTGTGTGTGTGTATGGCTAGACTCGGACTGACTTTGTTTTTGGATGTGGGACAAACTCCATCTGGACTTCTTGACATAATTATGTCTCATTTTAAGGGAATCAAGGACAGAGCGACTTATCAGTCAGTTAAAATGAAAAAAAGGAAAAATACATACTTTTTGTTCTTGCACATCTGAAAACTTCTGAGAAACTGTGCAGTACCATTGTCTTGTCTGATTTATGTTTGTCTCTGTCTCATGGTTGTATGTTTTGTGTTTGTCTGTTTTCTGTGTAACACGCGAGATCTAACGTGGGCCAAGCAACTCCTCTCTGTGGGTAAGTAGCAGTGCTGCCAGCCGGGAATGCAAGCCAAGCCTAAACAAGGAGTGGAAGGCCAGCTGCAGGGGAGGGAGGGCTGCATTGAGCAGACTCTGGAGCCCACCCAGCCAGAGCTGCTTCCAGATAGACCTGGTTTTCTATAATGCTGGGCTGCCAGTTTCACTCAGCCTTGGTTTGGGGCTCTCAGCCACAGGAGGGAAAGGGTTAATGAGGCAAAGCAACCAAAAAGAGGCAGGAGGGCGTGCAGCTCACCCACTCTTGAGATAATAGTCCTGTGGCCTTGCTGAGGCAGGAGGGGGTGAAATGCACCCACTCCTGAGATAACAGCCAAACTTTCTTGTGTAAAAATCACTCAAATGGTATTTTAAAATATATATGTGGTTTGGGTAAAGAAACCTAACAGTTTTAAAGATTCAGGTGCCCTGTAATGACTGCCACTGAGATAGAGTTGACTAAAAACTAGAAGACAGGTTGCTGCTTGGGGAGAGACAGGAGGAATGCACATTTGGAATTTTATTTACTGCCATCTCAGCTGCTGCCTGTATAGTGAAAGTGACAGCCCAGTTGTTGCTCTTGCTAATTCGGCTCAGTTAAAACCTGTTCCACCTGAACTAATTGGCAAAGTGTTTAAAAATGTTTTGAGGTTTACAGGTCTGAGGGTGTAAAAGCATAAATAAATGGTAAGGGTAAAAAAAAGGTAATCTAAAATGTATAGATAAATTCTGGCTATAAAGTTCTGATAAGCTGATCCTACTACAGGCACAAGTTCAAAATTTAAATGTCATCTGATGTATTAATTTTGTCTTGGTGATCACCAGTGTCAATGTATGAAAGTAATGTGTGTTTTGTGTTCATTTAAGTATCACTGTCTTAAATGTTAGCTTGCCAGATCTGGGACAAGTTTACTTAGAAATGAGTCTTGCTGCAAACTTAGAGGAGAGACCTGTATCAGCTTGTGCAACTTGCCAAAATGCTAAAATAATTTCTGCCACTAACAGACAATTTGTAAAAAGGCAGAAAGTCATCTCTGAAAAAGTCCTAAGTTTTCTCTGTTGTTCCAGACCTGATTAAGATTTCTTTATCTGTATGTATCACCAGGATAAAGATTCACTTTGTGGTTCAAGTCAATGGTCAGAATCATAACAGGCCAAAAAAAATAATAACTGGTCCTGAGCTGGAGCCAGGAGGGAGGGGACCACATGGCCGGAGAAAGATGACAACCCGGTGTGGAAGATGAGTGGGCATGGATAAAATATTAGACAGAGGAGAATTTCACAGGGTGTGTGGAATCTCCCCCAATTCCTAAGACAGTAAAAGAAACAATTGGCATTGAGAGGGAAGGTCTTAGGAGACCCAGAGACCTTGTCCCAGGGGAGCAAGAAAGAACAGCTCAGTTAATTCAAGTCCCAAGGATATCCTGTGTTCTGCCCTTCGTGGTGGGCTCCCTGCCAGGGAGATAAGAGGGTTCCTGGGGAGAACACCCTGTTCCCTCCTTCCTGCTGCAGCCCCTAAAACTAAAAGGCAGGAATTTTGACCCAAGCTTGGCTTCCTGGAGAGTTCTGTAGCTGTCTTGAAACTGCATGAGATGGCAAGATGACATACTTGGTATGTAAAAAACACACACAGGGGTAAAGAGCCAATACAGAGCAGGTACTCTGCGCTCCTTTGGAGAGCCTAAGGAGAAGGCAAAGGGTCAGGAGGACAGACTAACAAAAAGGTTAACTCATCACAGTGGTCCCTACATAACTGAGGCCTCAATACCAACCCTTTTAAAATGTGTTTTAAAGATGTGTTTTCTGAAATAGATCTAAAAAATATTAAGTTAAGATAGATTTTATATAGTGTTTTTGTATGCTAAAATAAGGTTTATAAAGTTAGGATTTTAAAAAGAGTGTTTAACAAGATATCAAAGACTGTATCTCTGTGTATTCTTATACAAGAATACATCTTTTGCTGACAGTCATCTTTTCAGTTTAAGAGTAAAGTGTTTAAAACAAAACAAAAATAACTGAAGTTTGTTTGTAAAAAATCTGCAGTTTTAAAATTGAGAGGCTATGTGATATCTGAGCTTTAGTGTAACAGCTGGCTTAGGCCTAAAACAGAATGCTGCTAAAAAGAAAAATGTGTGTACATTACACTATGGGATATTATAAACACAAATTGAAAGGTTTTAAACTACTTTAAGAAAATTTTAGATTTTTACAAAAGCTAAAAGTTAAAGCTAGAGGTTTTCAAAAACAGCTTTTAAGATATTTAAATTCACAAGGCTACAAGACAGTTTAAGTTAAAAAGATGTTTGCAATGACCTAGATAGTACAGCAAAGCAAAAAAATTATAGGCAAAGTTTTGTTAACATAGAGATACTTAGAGACAACCTAAGAGATACTAAACATAGATGGCCCTCACCTCTCAGAGATCTACTGATTATGGCTTTTAATTGGAGTTTTGAGTAGAGACCCCAGATCCTAACAGTGACCCCAACACCTCCAGAGAAGACAGACAGGGACAGAGCAACCTCATCTGGATTGTGGTAATGCACCACTGGGCAAAACTGCCCAATTCCTCACCTGTAATAGACCTGCCTAAACAGTGGACAAATAAGACACTAGAGAGTAGATCACCCTGCTTTGGATGGACAGAGCGAGGTTCGATCCCTCTGAGTCTTATCCACAGAAAGATACCTACTGGTCTGGCAACTGAAGACTGGCCTAGCAACGGAAGACTGTCATTGCCTTGAGACCTCTGTTCCCCATAAAGTCACAGAGAACATGGAGAGTCCAGGGTCATCTGTCTAGGTATGGGTAAGTCTCTGCCATTTTAACTGAGTTACACTTTTTGCTATAATTTAGTATTCCCAGATCTCTGGTGGCGTTGATGGCTAACTGTAATTCTGTTAGTTTAACAGCAATAGACAACCAGTTCCTCTCGCTGAGGCTACTAGAGTCCCTTTCTGAATAAGACAAACAGTATTGTCTCACTAACAGGCCCCCTGTTAAAAGATAAATAGGTTTTTGATGTAACTTTTACTATCCCTTTATTTAAAAATTTGCCTAAAAGTGACTGCTCTCGGTAATAACAACTCTGTATTTGATAGATAGTTAAATTAAAGAAAGTTTTAAAAAATGTTATGAGGTTTTTAAAATACAAAGGTCTAAAGAAAGTGATTTAAGTTTTGAGTGTCTGAGAAAATGTTAAGATGTGAAGATTTAAAATCTGCAGATATGAAAGCCTAAGTAAGTTGTGAAGGTCTGAGAAAGTGAAAAGGTCATTTGAGATAAAAGTTAAAAAGGTATAAGAAAGCTAAGAGAGCAATGTAAACTTTAAAGGTTCAGAGTTATAACATTAAAATCCTGAATACATGTTCTGATGAGCTGGTATATTTGTTTTTACCTGGATTAGAGGCTTGCTTGGCTCTCCCATTCTCTTCTAGATATATAAAATCATACTTTGTTACTAAAGGAAGCCAAAAAACATTCTCTACATTTAAAAATGACAGATTTTGTCTTAGTGGTGTAGTTACTTGAAAACTTTTTAAGATACTGTACTCTGAAAACAGATTCTATGTTGTGTAAATTATGGGCCACTTTAAAGTCCCTAAGAACATATGTTTTTAAGTGCCTAAACAGGCTCAAGTCTGAGGTGATTCTCATTGGTGGTTTAACAAACCTTGCTAGTCATTCCTTCTACAATGTGAATTACAATGATAAAAAGTTCCAAATGTAAGCTTCTGTAAACTTTAACTTCTGCCTCTAGTTTTTATCCATCTCAACAGATCACCAAATGACTAACAGACACCATCCAGGCATCAAACTGCTTCAACTACTGTGAGTCCTGGACCTGCTGAGAGCTGATGACCAGTCCAGCTGATGATGTGACCACCCCTGTCCACTCTGCTGGATCAGTGAACCAGATGTACCCCACTGCCTAGCCCCCTGCCCCCCAGCTTTTGACTAATACCAGCCTGTTTGGGGCCCCTGATGATGTCCCCTCTCAGCAGGAAGCTGTCTAAGAGATTACAACGTCCCATTTCCACAGGCTAGAACTTTTAGTCAAAAGAAAACTCCCTAAGACTGGGGACATAATGTGTAAAAAAATCAGTGCAGTACAGATTATGGTTCTCAGACAACAGTATCAGTTTCTTAAAAATTCTCCAGGAAATGACATAGACTAACCAATACTAGTGATCAGGAGCTAAAACAGCTGTTCCATGAACAGTCACAAGAAAAAGGGGGGAAATGAAAGGACAAGACCAAAGCAGCCAAACTTTAGTCAGGCTTCTAAGAGTACCAAAATTGTGTAGGCCCAAGCCAGGGGCAGTGTGACCCAGAACAATTCCCAAAACTGAAGTAAGAGAAACAATTTCTGTAAGAAAAACAATGTCTAAGACAAGCAAGATATGGACTGCTGACTAATGGCCTTGGGCTAAGGATCTCCCCCCTCACATTGACTAAGACCCTAAAGTTTACATTTTCCAGTGCCCGCGACCTTACTGTACATGCCAGCACCAATCAATTTAAAGGTTAATTGGCCCTAACCTATCAAAATGGGAAAACAATTTGGGAACCAATTAACTTGTACCAACTCGGTTTGTGCCTAGCAACCATTTGAACTGTAAATAAAAAGGCTTGCTTTTTGCTCCTCGGGGCCGCTTCTATCCTGCGTGTTAGAATGGTCCCAGTATACTGGAATAAAAATCCTCTTGCTATTTGCATCGATATCCCGTCTGTGAGTTTCTGTGGGGGTGCGGCGTTTCGGTTTGGGTGTCTGGGGTCCAACAAATGTATGTACATATCAATGTGCTAAAAGTTTTAAACTGTTTAATAAAACTCTTTTAGGAATTGATAGACATTTAGGCTCAACGGTTAAGAGTACTTGCTGCTTTTGCGGAGGATCCAAGTTCAATACCCTATGCCAACATCCAGCAACTCACAACCACCTGCAACATTCAGTTCTGTGGAGATCTGGTGCCCTCTTGTGGCCATCAGAGGCACCTGCATCCATACTTTAAAAATCTTTTAAAAAGAAATGGCCCGGTGCAAGTGGCAAACGCCTTTGATCTCAGCACTCAGGAGGCAGAAGTAGGCAGATCTTCGGGAGTTCGAGGCCAGAGTGGTCTACAGAGGGAGTTCCAGGACAGCCAGAGCTACACAGGGAAACCCTCGGGGCTGAGGTGGGAGAACTAAGGAGATAGAAGCTGGATGGTCTCTGTGAGTGCAAGACTAGATCAGCCTAGTGTACTCACTTTGTAGACAGAGCTAGCTTCAAACTCACAGAGATCTGCCTGCCACTGCCTCCTGGTTGCTAGGATTAAAGGCATGAACTACCACTCTCCACCAGTCCTATGACTCTTTAAATGGGATAGGATAATTTTTCCATAGTAAAATTTATTTTAGAGCTGTCCCAGAAAGCCGCATGTGCTAACAAAAGCTTTTGGGAGCATCGATAAAAAAGAATGAGGAGACAGTGGAAATTCTGGCCTGCAAGCAAAAGGTGATGAGGTCTCCAGGTTTGAAAGATGGTACAGCACCATCTTGTGGGGACAGCAGGAAGATGCTGTGGCCAGCTGAAAGATATTTGGCTCAAAGTTTTTTTTCAAACCATGGATCCTGTAACCTAATGTGGGAGGGAATTAGTCCTGAACATCTTCAACAACGAAAGGTTTCTGCAATTCCATCTCAGCCTTGGTTATGAACACACAACGCGCACACTGTTACTGCACATGCCACCTGCAACACTAACACATGCTGCCTAAAAGACCGGCTCAGATTCTGAACTGTTCCCAGTGACAGACTGCAATTCTTTTACTGTACAGACATTTCCTGCTCTTACAGGATATGAGGATTTTAATGCTGGAAAACACAGACGATATATTTGATATATATGAGTATATCTCCAGGTTGCACTGTGTTAGACAAACAACCACATCTACCTAGTTAATATGTAAATAAGGAGTAAAATTACATATTCCAAACAATTCTTTTAAGATAAACTTGTTCCCATCAATAAATGTTTGATTCATATGCCTATGTTCTAGAAATTTGTAGTTTAAAGATGTTCGATTCGAACACCTATTTTACATACTTATAAACTCAGGGTGACATAAACATTTCTCAGGTGGGCATGTGGGATGGTTCAGCAGGTAAGGGAGCTTGCTGCCAAGACTCAGAACTTAAGTTTGATCCTTAGATCTCACAAGGTAGGAGAAACCAAACTGTTCCAGACTGTACTATAACCCACACACAAAATAGATATAGATAGATAGATAGATAGATAGATAGATAGATAGATAGATAGATAGCTTAAAAATTTCCCAGGCAAATATAAGTGAAAAGGCTTTAGTCAAGTACTAATTAACATTACACAAATGATGCTTCAGACACCCACAAAGTTAATAAACGAAGAAATTATTTCAAAACAAAACATTGAGATGCTAGTAAAATGGCTCAGCCAGTAGAGGTGCTTGCTGCCGATTTGGTGACCTTCATTTGATATCCTGGACCCTCACCATTGTGACAAAAGTAACTCATAGTCTGAGAGACTGGAACTTTTGCTGCACCTCATAGCCAGAGTTCATAATCCACCTGAAGACTACTTAGACATAAGACTTCTGTGTGCTGTGGACTCAAATTGTTTGTTTAACCCACCTCTAAGAGAATAATACATAAATCAACCTTACTTGCCTTGGATTTCCCACTTAATCAACTTTCAATCCAGTCTAGGAACTAAAGAGAAGGTAGGAGCTGGAATGATGGTTCATGGGTAAGAGTGGCCACTGCTCTCAGCAAGGACAGGTTCTGGGTTCCTGCACCCACAATGCAACTCACAGCCATCTGTGGTTCCAGTTCCAGAGGATCTGACACCCTCTTCCATGAGCACTGGGCATGTATGTGGCACACAGATACACATGCAGCCAAAACATACATGCATATAAAAATATTTAAAAAGAAGAAACAGAAAAATAAACAATTCAGGGGCTTTGGACCTGGCTGGTGGTAGCATTTGCCTGGGGCATGCATGATGTGGTTTCTGCTTGAGACTTATAGAACTGGAGGAGAAAAACAGCTCTCACAAGTTGTTCTTCGACTCCACTTGGTGCCATGGAACATGATCCCCACCGATCAACATACACGCACACACACACACACACACACATGCACACATACACACACACACACACACATACAGACACATACACACACACATATATATAGGTTTTTCAAGACAGAGTTTCTCTGTTGTAACTCTGGCTGTCCTGGAACTCACTCTGTAGACCAGGCTAGCTTTGAACCCACAGAGATCCACCTGCCTCTGCCTCCCAAATGCTGGGATTAAAGGGGTATGCCACCATTTCCAGGCTCCCAACATACTTTTTTTAAAAAAATCAATTAGTCTGTGTGAGTGTATGCCATGTGTGAGTGCTCAAGGAAACAGGCAGGGGATATCCGATCCTCTGGAGCTGGAGTTACAGGTGGTTGTGAGCCACCCAATCCATGTGCTGGGACAGATTCTCTAGGAGAAGCGCACATGCTCTTAACCTCTGAACCATCTCTTCAGCCCCTGCTGGAGATCCAAACTCTGGTGCTATTCTTATGAGCAGGTGCTTTACCAATGGAGCTGTTTTTCTAGCTCAAGACTTTTCATGGATTTCATCTAAGTGCCGGGGTGGGTCAAGAGGCTGCATGGAAGCTGCACAGCCTAATAGAAAAGGTACAGAGCCCTGGCAACATCCATCCACTCACTTCTCCTCCTGAAAGCATCTGACAGACATTGCATCCTCACTGCACTCATGGAATGTGAGCGGCCTTTAGTGAAATGAAGTAGGCATTGTAGTGTCTGCATCGTGGAACAGAAGGGCATATATGAATCTGGGCTCCATTTAGCCCTCAGTGAGAGGCATGAGGAAACCACTCAAACCACAGCAGCATCTATGCCAGCTACATTCCCACCCTCTTCCTCTCAAACCACAGTCGCATGGTGAGTTGCCTATGATAGGAAACCTTAGTTAGATCCAGTTTGTGAGTGGCTCGAAGTCCACCAGCGCCATCTGACAGTGACAGCTGCAGCATTACAGGGTGGTCCAGGGTGGTCCTAGAAGATGATGGGTCAAGAGAAGGAAGTCTTCCCAGTGAGCAGGACCTTGAATGAAGCATCTGCTTGTTCACTTTGAGCAGGCAGAGAGATGCCCGGGATTGCAGTTTTCCCTGCTCAGCAGGTGCTGGCTAACAGTTTGGCTGCAGAACCTGGCACGTGGAATAGTGAATTGATGACAGAGAAGTCCAGGAGAGAGGAATATGGATGTGTATTGTGCAAAGGCACAGACAGCAAGAGCCAGAGGTTTTCAGTTATTGGGTTGACAGCGTGACCCATTCTGTGTAACCTGACGTCTTTTTTGTCCAGGTACTCAGTGATGGCTCAGTGGGCTCAGGGATAAAGGAGACACAAAGGCTCAGATGGAGGTCACATATGGCTCGGTGTGATGGCCGTTTCCTCTGTACCATTGGCTAACCTCAGACAGCAGTGATCAGGCATGGCACCATCCTCCAGAGCAGTGGTTCTCAACCTTCCTAATGGTGAGATGCTTTAATACATGTCCTGTTGTGGTGACCCCCAACCATAAAATTACTTCTGTTGTACTTCATAACTGTAATTTTACTGTTATGAATCATAATGTAAATATCTGATATGCAGATGGTCTTAGATGACACCTCTGAAAGAGTTGTCTGACCTCCAAAAGGGGTTGTGACCCATAGGTTGAGAATTGCTGCTCCAGAGAGAACTTGGATCAGGCTATGTTGAACCTCCTTGAGTCTGAAAGTATATATTTATCCTCATTAAACTAGGTGTTTGCTGGGTTGGGAGTGGTGGTGCACACCTGCAGTCTCAGCACTCAGGAGACCAAGGCAGGAGAATCCTGAATGAGGCCATTCTGGGGTTCATAGCGAGACCTTGTCTCAAAATAAGAGATACTTACATTACCAGTGAGCAGGATACCACCAGCACCCATCCCTGAGATCTGTAAACACCTTATCACAATGTGTCACCAGCATATTTGACAAGGAAATAGTACTGACAAAAAAAGTCACAGAGAGTTGCATTCCCATATTCCAAACCGAGGTGCAATTTGCATAAAACAGAATGCCCACATCTTACAAGCAGATCTCAATGAAGTTTCATGTTCATATCTACCCATGAAGTTATCTATAGGATCAAATATAGAACATTCTTTCCCCGACTCAAACCTGATCCCAGAAGGCTCCTTTATGCCTTCCTCCAGTGTTTTCCTCAGAGGCAACCACAGCTCTGCTCACTGCGGCTTAAGCTCACTGTTTTTGTTGTTGTTGTTGTTTTTCGAGACAGGGTTTCTCTGTCATAACTCTGGTTGTCCTGGAACTCACTCTGTAGACCAGGCTGGGCTTGAACTCACCTGCCTCTGCCCAAGTGCTGGGTTAGAGGTGTGCCCCACCACCACTCAGCTCTCTCTTGTTCTTAATCTGTATGTGAGTGGAACTGTACTCTACAAACCCTTTGTCCCACTTCTTTATCCACCGTTACACCCTCAAAGCTTGCCGATCTTACAGCATGATCAGTTCATTCTTTTTTCCCTGCTGCATAGCATTCCACTGTGGGAATGCAGCAGAGTGTACTTACTCATTCTGATATTTATAGACTTTGGGCAATTTCCATTGTGTTGATGGAATAAAATTGCTATGATACATCTTTTGGTGGATGCAGTCATTCATGTCAGTTAGATGTAGTGGGTTATCCAAGAGTGGGATTGCTGGGTCATGAGCAATGCATGTTTAACTGTAGCATTTTCAGGGGCTAGAGAGATGGCTCAGTGGTTTAGAGCATTGGCTGCTCTTGCAGAGAGTCTGATTTTGGTTCCCAGATCCCATACTGAGGCTCACAACCATTTATATCTCCAGTTCCAGGGAACTGGTGCCTTCGTGTGGCATCTGTGGGCACTGCATGCATTTTGTACACGGGCACAGGCACACACTCATGAAATAAAACTTTTTTAAAAAGTGGTGTTCTTGTTTCTCAAATACTTTTATCAGTTTCCACTCCTAATAACAATGCATGACAATTTTAATTGTTCAGCACCCTCACCAGCACTAGGCACTAACTGTTTAAATTCTAGTCATGGTCAGCCTTGCACTGTGCTACCTAGGTGTAGTTTAAAATTTCACGTTTCTGACAGTTAATGATACTCAACATCTTCTAAAAAATGTTAACATTTTGGTATCCTTTTTTTTTTTAGATATTTTATTAAATTTTTGCCCATAAAAAATAGACACACACACACACACACACACACACACACACACACACACACACACAAACACACAAAAGCATCAGGGCCCCTGGAGCTAGAGCAACAAGAAGTTGTGAACCTGATGTGGGTGTGGGAACCAAACCCTGGTTCTCTGTAAGAGCTGCAGGCTCACTTCACCATTGAGCCCTCTCTCTGGATTTTCTTGTGCTCATTTTAAGCGACAATGTCATTTTCTTGTGGATTGTGGCTCTTGGCTATCCAGGCTTTGACTCCTTTGTCAAATGTGCCTCTTGAAATACCTTCTGTCTGTCTTGTCTTTCCTTTTACCTCTTTTTTTTTTTCCTTTTGAGGCAGTGTCTCACTGTGTAGAAAGGTGCAAACATGACACCAAAATCCTGTCACTTTTGACTTTAGAGGTGGAGTGAGGGCTTGGGAAGACTGGTCCTTAAGGAAACTCCCAGGCCAACAACCATGACCAAGAGACAAAATAATCCTCACAGGGAGGCATGGGCAGCCCCACTGTTATTTGTCCTGGGCCAAGGATGGGATAAAGCTGATCAGAGGAGATCAGGAGACAAGGTTTGGGGACAGAAACTATTCTACAATCTACTGCATAAGTGGGTAAGACAGCTCCAGCAAGTTAGGGTTAGGGTTAAAAAGAATGGTGCCAGTGGTGGCAGGAACAGCTAGGGCATCAGCACTGGTTTTGAAAGGCAATAAAACGGGTCTGTCTGGCCCTGAGAACTCAAGGACCATCTCCATGCTCTCTTCATGTCTGGCCCCTCCTCATCTCTTTCCAGGAAGCAATCATAGAAATTAATTAAGAATGCTTGTTGTGCTGACAGAGGACCTGAGTTTGGTTTCCAGCATCTGGCAGCTACATCTGGCAGCTTACAACAAGTAGCTCCAGATCTAGGGGATCGGATGCTCTCCTCTGGCCTCTATGGGCACTTGCACTATATAAGCAAATAGCCATAAATAAGTTATGAAAAAGAAAATAAATCTTTTTTATTTAATCATTGCCTCTTTACCCCCAGGGAACAATCCTTTTGATAAATCTTGCTGGGAGACTGGAATGTCCTTGTGCAGAGGAATAACACTAGACCCTTATATCATTTCCAAAACTTAGCTCAAAGTGGAATAAAGACCAAATACAAGACCTAAATCTATTAAATTCTTAAACAAAAACCTAGAACAAAAGCTTCATTGGGGTATGGCAGCTTACACCTCAAATCCTGGCCTTTGGGAGGCATAGGCAGAAGGATCATAAGTTTGAGATAGTGTGGGCTAGAGAACAAGATCCTGAAACAAAATAACAACAAGGACTGGGATGACAACTTAATGGGTAAGACTGCTTGCCCTGCAAGTAGGAGGACCTGAGTTGGAATCTCCAACACCCAGGTAAAAGCTGGCATGCCTGTGAGTGCCTATTACCCCAGAATTCACAGAGGGAGACAAGTGGATCCCAAGAGCTCAAAGGCCAGCCAGCCTAGTCAAATCATAGGAAACTTCAAATCCAGTAACCCAGTCTCAAGGCAACAACTCAAAGGTTGATAAAGAAAGACACTTAAGAGGCTAAAGAGATAGCTCAGAGGTTTAGAGCACTGACTGTTTTGGCAGAGGACCCGGATTCAGTTCCTAACACCCACAGGGCAGCTCACAACTGACTATAACTTCAGTTCCAGAGGATCCAACACCCTCACACAGACATACAATACCAATGCACACAAAATAAAAGTAAATAAAAAAAAAAGTCAGCTGATGTCTTGCTCTGGTCTCTGGATGTCCATGCATGTATATGCACAGTTACATATGCACATGCATATGACACACACACAACACACACATATATATCAACAACAACAACACATTAATCACAACCACCATCACCATTGTAAGTAAACTCTGAGGCTGGTGACATGACAATAGAGTATTTGCCTAGTATGCACAGGCCCTGGGTTCACTCCCAGCACATCACAATCTTAGCACATTGCTGAGATTACAGCAAGGAAACTGACCATGGGAAGAATGTGGATGCAAACCCCAGCCCTGATTCTTATCAGCTGTTGGACTCATGCCCCAGCTTTCTTAGGAGGCTATAGTAGATAACTCAGAATTACACACTCAGCTGCAGGGAATGGAAACTAAAGGAAGAACTGTAGAAGCCCTATCACAACCAGACCGGAGCTGTCCTTTGCAACACCTAGTGCTCTGCCTACTCTGAAAAGCTCCAAACTATACTAGACCCTGCATGGGAGATCAGCTCACATTAGATGTTTATAAAGACCACATTCTGGTAGTGGCATCCCCTGGGGTTGGGCTCTGAAACATTCATGAGAGAATTTTTATGTATGTGCAAAGCAGTACTAGGAATAGAAACCAGGCCCTTACATGCTAGGTAAGTGCTCCTAGTTATATCCTTAATCCTCTTTATACCTGTTATTGTGAGACAGGGTCAGAATAAGCTGCCTAGACTGTTCTTGAACTCACTATAGCCTAGGCAAGCCTCCTACAAACCTCCTGTCTCAGCCTCCCAAGGAGTGGGGAGTATAGGCTTTTATTAACATACCCAGTGAATATTTATTTGTTTATCTATATATTTCTTGAGCTTGAATCTTGTCACATTGCCAAGGTTGGCCTCAAACAATCCTGCCCCACTCAGTCACCAAACATGGGACTACAGGCTCCAATCTACATATCCCAACTTTGAATCCTATATCTCAGAATGTTAGCACAAGATAGGTGTGAGAAGCAACTTCTATTCAAGCCTCTTCTATCAAGAAGGAAAGGGTTAACAATTCTTCTGGAGATGCCAAAACCTTAAATCCAAAGACTATCACACCTTCACTTTTGGCCTGGCCTCTGGTACTCACACCTCAAAAATGACTCTACTTTGGGGATAGAGAAATGGCTCAGAGATTAAGAGAACTTGCTACTCTTAGCCAAGTTTGATTCTCAACACCTATATGGAGGCTCACCATTACAAATAACTCCAGTTCCAGGGGATCAGACACACTTTTCTGGCCTTTACAGGGCACTTACAGGGCACTGCATGTGTGTGGCACACACACACACACACACACACACACAGAGATACTCAAACACACACAAAAATAAAAATAAATATTTTTTTAAAACCTGTAATTCTAACTGAACCCTGGAGTCTGTGTCTGTATCTTGTGAGTGTTTAATCTTCTGAATGTGTTCAATCATATGTGTATGAGTGTAGACCTTTAGGATAACTCCCTTTTCCTCCCTTCAGGGGGACAAAGTGGCAAAAAAAACTAACCCCATCCTAGACCTCCAGGTTATCTTGTTTTCGTTTTTGTGGTGTTGCAGATAGAACCCAGGGTCTCAGTGTCCAGGCCAGTGCTTTGCACCTGAGCTCCAACACCAGTCTCTGAGCTTCAGGGCTTATACTAAAAAACTGACTGCAGCTTCTCCCTGTGGTTGGAAAAAAAAAAAAAACTACCCCCAAATCCCTGATCCTAAAAGAAACCGATATTTAAAAACATGAACTTGAAATTTCTTAAAAAAAATACCCACCACAGATAAAGTTATCAAAACTTAATTTCAAAGCTGGGTGGTGGTGGTATATCACTTTAATCCCAGCAGAGGCAGGTAGATCTCTGTGAGTTCAAGGCCAGCCTGGTCTACAGAGTGAGTTCCAGGACAGCCAGAGTTAAAAAAGAGAAACTCTGTCTCTAAAAAATAAAGTAAGCAAAAAAACAAAAAATTAATTTCAAGCAGTTCATAGTGGAATATGCCTCTAATCTCAGTCCATGTTTGACTTGGTAGGTAGAGGTATGGACTTGGTAGGAGGTCAAGGCTACCTTGGGCCACATGAGATGGTATTTCAAAAACAAAACAAAAAAAGAAAAATAAACAAAAAAATCCAACCATCACCAAATTATCATTTTATATCTAAGTGACCAACCAGTTCCTCAGCATGTTGGTAAACAATTCAGGTATCATGATAAAAATTGAAAAAGGTGTGTGTTGGGTTAGGGTCAGGGTCAGGGATGGGGTCAGGATCTGGGATGAAATTAGGGGTCAGAGTCAGGGTTAGAGGGTGTCTTATAGTTACCATTGCTATGATGAAACACTGTAATCAAAGCAACTTGGGAGGACAGGGTTTATGTGGCTTCCACTTTGACATCATTGTTCATCTAAGTCAGTTAGGACAGAAACTCAAATGGCAAGAACCTGGAGGCTATGGAGGAGTGCTACTTATTAGCTTGCTCATCATGGCTTGCTCAACCTTCTTTCTTATAGAACCCATGTATTGGCTTATTTTATGTCAACTTGACACAAGCTAGAGTCATCAGAGAGGAAGGAGCCTCGATTGAAAAAATGCCTTCATAAGATCCAGCAATAAAGCATTTTCTTGTACTCTGAAGCATTTTCCTTTATTTGTTTGCTTGCTTGTGAAAGAACCTTGGATTTGGCACTGTAGTGGTGTCTGTGTGGTGGCTCAGCAAAGAAGAGATGGAGGTGTTTTCACAGACTCAAACCCTGCCAGACCTCAGCAGAGGGAACCACCATCATAGCAAGTGCCATGGACAATGGACAGTGGAACCCCAAGCATCTGAGCTCAAGTGTTTTTATTGATACAGAACACTCAGGTGCAGATCATTAGCAATCAAACATCCCTCACCACTGCCACCACCACAGAAGTTCAACAGCTGCAGACAATACAAAACACCAAGACCTAGGGAGCCCCTCACCCAACCGTGCATAACACAATTATTTTTATACACAACTAAAAATAAACTTCCACAACAAGACACTTGATTCTTAGCACAAAGGAGATGTATTTGCCACAGAAGGACTGATGGCAGGGATTTGGGGGTCAGGTAGAAAAAGAAGTATATTTGTCCCCACAGAAACAAAATACTGCTTCTGGATACAGTGGAGATAGACCTGGTCCTTAGGTAAATAACAGCTTATAAAGGGTCCTAGGTGGAAAAGTAAAGAAGGAGAGGTACGGATAGTGAAGGGTTGGGGTGGTTGTTTCCGATTGGCTGGGAGGAGGAAAAAAGAAGAGGAATTATAGACTTTGGGGGAAGAGAGGTGGGGACACTGTGGAGGAATTCCTGAGACAAGGGCCTGCGTATGAGAGGTTGAAACTTATGTCTGGCTGTCTTTTTGTGACCCATCACCATCTTGGGGTTATGTGGAGGATGTACTAACAGCTTGCTTTTGTGGTGTTGAGGGTTGAACTGAAGACTCTGTGTATGCTAGGCAAGAGCTCCACTACTAGCTGTATCCTTGGTATCTGAAGCATTTTGCTAGAACTGAGTGATAGTGCTTGGTACTGTTCCTCCCCTACAGTGAATGCTCAGCTCACTCTTGTCATTTATTCATGCACACTTAGATCTGCTTGAATATGTGAATTAAAAGTCTAACCTTCTGGAATTTTATAGCAATGTCTAATTTTTGCTGAGGACAGTGATGCCCTGTCTCTAACCACCACTCAGCTATAGCCTGACTAACAGAGACAACTGCATTTAGTGGAGGCATAAACTAAGTAGATAGAAATTTCAGGTTTAGAGAGATTTTGCCTTTTCCAATCCCAAGAGAAATATACTTTACTTTTTAAAAAATTGATTGTACATTTTTAGCAGTGAAAACATTTCAACTCAAATATTCACAATATATTTATATTTACCTACAATGTATATACATGTATTATCATAATAATATACCTGTATTTTGATGCAATATATTGAAAATAGAGATGTAAAGGGGACATAAAATGAGTAAAAATAGAAATCTTCATATCTTTTTCTCCTACCCCAGTGAATTATCTGATAAATAGCTCACTGACTGGCAGAATGGACAGCTTCCTTCCAGAAGAGTAGGTGGAGGCAAGATTCTCCAATGTCAGATCACTAAGTAGCATTTGGCCCCAACTCAACCCATTGGATCATTTCCTTTGATAAATCTTGTCAAAAGTAAATAGCTTTACTTTTAAAGAAGATGACAATTCTGTGATTGATGATTTAAAAGGCTTTATTTCTGATGAAACCAACTTTTATGATCATGCTAAATTCTACATTTTATTTAATAAAAAGAGACTGCTGATTTTACTGAATATAAGTAAAATGGCAATAAAGCTGCAGTGTATAACTGAAGTGCATCCAAAGTCTGGTAAGAAGGAGGAGGTGGCATCACACAGTGTGTCCCACAGATCAGCAATACCAGCACCTTTTGCAAAACAGTTAAGACTTGTGATAGTAACAAGTACTGCAGTGGCACTCTGTGTGGTTCTCCACTCTGGCATTTCCCATTACTGTGGCCTAAAGGGAAAAAAAGCAGGTGGACAAACAAAATTGCAAAATGTCAAGTAAAAGGGTAGCCAGCATCATTTAATAAATGTTTGGTATATTTATTCACTCTAACAGTTAAATTCACATTGCAAAATAAGCTATGCTTCTTTTCACCCTGTTTTTATTTAGCTCTGTCCTTTCTCTGTCTCTCTGTCTCTCTGTCTCTCTCTGTCTCTCTCTCTCTCTGTATGTATGTGTGTGTGTGTGTGTGTGTGTGTGTGTGTGTATGTGTATGCATATGTATGTATGTATCTGTCTCTGTCTTTCTCCAATTTTAAAATTTTTATTTCAATATTTCTTAGGCAAGCACTCAACTGTTGAACTATATCCTCCACCCATAAAAGATACCTAATTTACTTGACACCCCCCACAACACACCTCTTAAAGAGTCAAACTTCAGAAACTCATTCATGTCACCCAGGTTTTGGGTTTTGTTTTGTTGCTGTTGTTTGTTTGTTTTTACTTTTGAGACATGGTCATATTATGCTAACCTAGCTAACCTAGAACTCACTGTGCAGACCAAGTGGACCTTTTCTCTCCCACTTATTCATTGTGTGTTGGGGGCAGTGTCAGATGACAATTTGAAGAAATTATTCTCTCTGTCATTTGGGTCATGAGAATCCAACTAGGATCACTAGACTTGTCAGCAAATACCTTTACCCAATGATCCAACTCACCAGCTCCAACCAGGTAGGCTTAGAACTTGTAAGATTTTCTCACCTCTACTTCCTGAATAAGGAGATTACAGGAATGCAATACTACACCCGGACACTTTAATTTTTATAGAATATATTAATTGCACGTATTAATAGAGTATAGTTTGATAATTTGATACATACATACAAAGTATTATGATCAAATGAAGGTAGTAGCGTTTTAATTCCTCTAATATACTGTATCATTTCTTTGTCCTATCAACTTTTGAACTCTTCTAGTTCTCTACAATACATATAATACATTCTGTTAAACTGTCATCATCTAGCTGTGCTGTAGAACTTGAGGACTTGCTTTGCCTATGTTACATTTCGTTAGCGCTGTCTAACCTCCCTTTATGTACTTCCCACTTTTTTTTTAGACCATGGCAACTACTGTTATCTCTACTTCTGTGTCATCAACATTTTTCATTTAGCTTATTTTTTAAATTATAGAAGACCAATGCAGGTGTTGCTTGTACAAAGGAGCAACAAATATAGGTTACTAAACGACTTGGACATTAAATTCTATAAACATTCTAGGAACTGCCTCTGAATGGACTATTAGGAAGTTTTTACCTTGGTAAATGCTTTGGCCACACAGCATGTGGCCTCCGAGGTGATGTTCTTTGGAACCAGCATTGTCTTCTTGGATCTTGCTGGAGTTGGGTATGCCCTGGAGAAGCAGCAACCCATGCACTGATAGATGGGGGCACCCAGCTTAGAAAAATATTTATTTTCCTTTAGTTTACATTCTGGGCAACCTAGCCATCAAAAGAGAGGAGGAAATTATCCAGGAAGGATTTAAAGGCAAATTAACTCCTTAGTGTGACAAATATTTTTTGCATTAACAATAAATAAGGAAATATTTTTATCTACATATTAATGTTCATATATAATATCTCTTTATAATTACTGTAGATATGGTCACAAAGAAACCATTTTTGCATACCTGCATAGGAAGTTTGTTAGTGTGGTTTCTCATTCTCCAAGCATAGACTATCTCAATGCTAATAGTATGATTAGAGAGAACACAAAAGCTTGACAGATATAAATGCCACATTCGTTCAAAAGGAAACATTTTCCAGAGGCAAGTCTGCTATTGTTTTTCATAATAGAAACTACAAATAGTGACAGAAAAAAATTATCAGAATTAAGAAAGCTTAGTGAGTATAGGTAGCCTGATAATACAGAAGGCATCTATGCTTAGAAATTGAAATACAAATATTACCATTTGGAAAGAGAATAACCATAAAAAGTAATAGTTCATAATTTCAAAGCTGATGGGATCATGTCAGTTACTGATGTGTCAAATAATATAGCAAAACAAATTAAATGCACAAAACTGATTTTTGTTTTCCTGACTTGTTAACTGATATGAAAATACATCTGCAATAGCAATGTTAAAATGTTCTGAAATCTGGAAGAAATGTGAAAAAAACTGATCTGAATAAGGAGAATTTTCTCCTTGTAAAACTCAGATATGGAATAATAAGGAATATGCTTCAGATGAACATGTATAGAATGTTATTAAAATGAATGTGGAAAATAATATTTCTACTGTATATTTTCTAATTTAATGTTGTGTTCACAGTCTACAAATGCTTAGATATGGACCCAAAAGTGAATATTTATCACACATGAAAAGTGATAGAAACTAACTAATCATTATTGATATGCATCCAGAAATATATGATTTTTTTAATGCAAGCCTGCATTTGGTCACATACCCTGAATAATAAAATCTCCATCAGGAAGAGAATGAAGAATATGCAGGAACATGGACAACATAACCAGAATGACAGCTGCATATTTTCTGTAGTCATCCATAGCTCTCCTGTAAATCACACATGAAAAAAGCATAAAAATAATAAAAGTCTAATCTTAGCTTACTAGTCACAACACAAACCAGTAATTTTAGGAAGATTTGTTTGTTTAACTAGTGGTGCTGGCTTTGGGTATGCTAAGTAACTGCTCTACTACTGAGCTATATCACTAGCACCAACAACCAGTAAGTTTAACATTATTGTTCATAATAGTTATTAATGTCTTGCCCCTTCTGCTTTCAGTTCCCAACACAGCCTAAAGCCATGCAAATAAAAGCACTAAATCCCTTTAGAAAAGAGGTGGAGCATAGTATCTCTCCATTTCTGACATAAGCAACTAGCACATAAAAACTTTCTCCTTCTCCCCTACCCCAGCCTTGAATCACGAGAACAATTATAATTAAAGATATGCTAAATGCTGGTCTGAATACATGAGACTGGATAACAGAGGCATCACCAGTGGGAATGTAAAAAGGTACAGGCACTCTGAAAAATAGCTTGGTAGCTTTTTTAATTCAGTTTCGGTTTGGGAGGAAGTTTTTGCTTTTCTTTTTTTTAAGTAGATAGGGTCTCATGTAACCCAGATTCCTAAAATTTACTCTATTACTGAGGAAGACCTTGAACTCCTGATTCTACTGCCTCATCTCTCTAGCACTAGGATTACTGATATGTAATGAGTTATTACTGTGATAACTCACATAATTTTACATGCCATTATTTCTACCATTTATCTGGATATATGGCAGTATATACCATATATGTTTATGTGCATATATAGTTTATATGTCTGTGTGTGTGTGTGTGTGTGTGTGTGTGTGTTATAAATACAGTTAACTACAGGTTAGGATTAGGGTTAGGGTCAGTGATTCTTGAACTGAGAAGACTCTAGACTCTAGATACCTTCAGTGAGTCTGTGAGTACGAAACAACTAGTAATATTAAAGTGTTCTTTGCATTTTTCCTTAAAGGATCCATGATGTGATGGTGAAACATATTGAATAAAGGAGTACATCATACACAGGTGGGTCCTACTAGACCAGACATTGAAGATATTTCAAAAACATCAAACAATGCCACTCTTTTCAACAATATTTTCTGTTTAGGGAGGTGTCATCTGTTTTCTGGTGGCATGTAATCAGAATCCCAGCACTTAGGAGATTAAAGGAAAGGGATAATCACATTTCTAAACTAGCCTGTACTAAAGATCAAGACTATGTTCCCCCAAAAAGTAAATAAATATAAATAAAAAACCCATCATATAGTCATATGCTAACTTTTTCATTTTCAGATTTTAAAAATTCTATTTATTTGTTTGCTTGTTTTTGAGACAGAGTCTTGCTTTGTGGCCTAAGTACATAGCCTAAGACAGCCACAAGTGTTCAGCAATCTTCCTGCCTCAGTCTCTCAAGTGCTGGAATTACAGTCATATACTACCATGCCCATGATGTTTTTTAAATGAACCATTTTGAAACTTAATTTTTTTCATCATAATTTTTTATTTCTTATTTATTTGTGTGTATGTTAGGGAAAGGCATGCCACAGTACACAAATGAAGGTCAGAGGACGATTTGTCTGGTTTGTTCTCTTCTGCATGTGAATCAAACACTAGTCACCAAACTTGACAGCAAGTGTCTTTAGCTGCTGAACCATCTAGCCAGCCTCTCAAAACTTTCTAACGTAATTAAAAAGCCAATTACTTTTTTAAAAAGGAAGTAAATCTTGAATATTTAGCCCAGGCTGACTTCAAACTTGAGTAACCTCCTATTTCAGGCCCTCAATGTTGGGATTGAGTCACCACACCCAGATTCTAGTTATTTTAATAATACAAACAGATCTCATTATTAAAATTTGGTTGAGAAAACACAGCTAGAAGTTATATAAATTGCTTTGATATTGCTGCTCACGTTATGAAAATTCATCCATCATGTGGTAAACAATTATGACAGAATTTTATGAAAAAGAAAAAGAAAGTTCAAGTTCCAGAGAGATAATTAATAACACTTAAAGCATTTATTTAAAATATATTAGAATGTATCATCATTTCACTGAACAAGTGAGCTGTTTTATTGATAGTCAACTTGAAAATTCAGTTATATATCATATAAAAACTGATACTAAAATAATATCAACAACTTATATAATGTCTACTTGCCCTCTGTCTGGTCTCTGGAAGATACTATTTTAGATTTTGACAGGTACTCCAGCATGTTAGCAGGAGACACTTAGTTTTCATATTCTGCTAGATAACACCAATTTAGCTTATGACCACATACTACAGTTTACAGACTTCTTCCAAACTCAATCATGAGTACTTTAAAGAAAATTAATAAATGCCCAATTGTCTTCTTACCAATGTTTATAAAGAAAAGTCCTTCCTCTGGCCTCAAATATTTTACTCCTTAATCAAAATTCCCCAAATTATTTCATCACATTACCTTCCTTTTTGAGGAGTA
This sequence comes from Cricetomys ansorgei, assembly GCA_026225945.1. Taxonomy (NCBI): domain Eukaryota; kingdom Metazoa; phylum Chordata; class Mammalia; order Rodentia; family Nesomyidae; genus Cricetomys; species Cricetomys ansorgei. The sequence goes on along the minus strand of JAMJFZ010001097.1, from coordinate 2,424,053 downwards.
CCTTTTTGGGGGATGTTTCTGGACAGTTGATTGTAGATCTGAAGAGGAATCTTAACTTCGTCTCCTGATCATTCAGTAACTGTAGTTAATTAAGTCTCCCACTGTGTTTTATACCAGCAGAGTAATACAAATTGCATGTTCCAACCTGCACCTAAGCCCAGGGATCAACGGTAAATTCTATCCAATGATTGGATGGTACTTGGTATAATTACCATGACATCAATTTGATCTTATCATGTTGCAAACCTCAGATCATTTTTTGTTTTTAGCCGTTTTCAGGTAGTGGTGACCTCAAGGACAGCTTATGAATAGAGAGTATTTGGTCATTTTCTACGTAATTTTATTGAGACTTACACAAAACATCCTGAAAGTTGACACTTTTCTACTAAACAAGAGTCTAAGAGTAGAACATTTAATTAGCTAAGTACCTGATATTTTCATAAAGCAGGAGAAAAGCATTTCCAGGATTACATTATTCCACAGGAAATAGAAAAATAAAACAATTGCTTCAATTTTTAAATTAACAGGCATCTGGATTTAATAAAGATATTTGGAAAGGTATGAGGATATCTGACTAGCACTCAGTATACATGTTGGGGGTGGAGGCACTCTATACAATCTCCCATACAGCAGTCTAAGAAATATTTTTTTAAATTTACCAGGGGTTAGAGAGATGGCTCAGTGGTTAAGAGCATGTACTGCTCTTCCAGAGGACCCTGATTCCATGCCAGGATAAGAGACTTACATGTAACTCCAGCTCCATGAGTAGTCAATGTCTATGACCTCCTCAGACACCTGCACTTCTATATGTGTACCCACAAACATATACATAATTTAAAAATAGATAAACAGTATAAATCTTGTACAAAATTTAAGTAAAGCCATATTTCTCTCTCTCTTTAGAATTTGTTTTACTTATGAGTGCTCTATCTGCATTTACATCTGCATGCCAGAAGAGGGCATCTGATCCCATTATAGATAGTTGTGAGCCATCATGTGGTTGCTGAGAATTGAACTCAAGCCCTTTGGAAGAGCAGTCAGTGCTCCTAACCCCTGAGGCATCTCTAAGGCCCTCTTTTCTCTCTTTTAAAAATACTTCATTTTACCTTGTTGAATAGATGCTCTTCAGAATCTTAGAATTTATTTTTTAAATCTATTTTATGTATTAGTGTATGCCTATGGAGCATGTATGTATGTGTGCTTGTGTGTGTGTGTGTGCATGTGTGTGTGATCCACAAGTTCCACTATGCGTATGTGGGGGTTAGAGAATAACTTTATGAAGTTAGTTTGTTCCTTCCACTTTATGTGGGTTCTGTGTGTTTGGGACACCAAGCTCAGGTTGTCAGGCTTATACAGCAAGTACTTTTAAACCCACTGAGCAGTCTCACCAGCCCAAGGCTGTAGGTCTTGGTGATGTAACAGAAAATAATTTCAAACAATGTCAGTATTAAGAAAAGATAGTTTGTTAAGAAAGGATTCCATTTACAGTGAGTGGGTCTTCCCATCTCAATTAATGAAATCAAGGTAATCCCCTGGTACAGTGGTTCTCAACCTTCCTAATGTTGTGACCATTTAATACAGTTCATGTTGTGGTGACCCTGACCATAAAATTAATTTCATTGCTATTTCGTAACTGTAATTTTGCTTCTGTTATAAATAATGTAACTATCTGATACGCATATGGTCTTAGGAGACCACTGTGAAAGGGTTGTTTGACCTCCTAAAGGGTTAAGAACTGCTGTGGTATGCCAACAGGCTCATCTCCAGGTGATTCAAAATTCTATCAGGTTAACAATTAACACTACCCATCACAATACCCAGCCCTGAGTTTTAATATTGATTTAAATATGGAGGAGAAGATAGGGGAAGACAAATACATTCAAGGACAGTCATGTATGCCCTAAAATTGGCAAGGGACTCTCAAGAGAAAAATACTACTATCTTTGTTATTGTTATTCTTTTGTATTTTGAACTGGGGTCATGTAGCCAGACTAGCCTCAAGATATAGGCAATCCTACTGCTGTTTCTGCTTGTAGGTGCTGAGATTACAGTCATAACCCATGAAGCCTATGCTGAAAGTGGCATTTAAGTATATTAACAAGCACTGTTTGATGATTTTGGTAATTTTTGAAGTTATATTCTTCAAAGGATCTAAAAGATTAAAGCCAATGGTTCTACCTATAATCCAAACTTTTAGGAGGTGGAGGCCTGATGACTAGAAGGTCATCCTTGACTGCTTAGTAAGTTTAAGACCAGACTAGGATAAATAGAAAGACCCTGACACAAAAATCAGACAACAGATCTCCTGGTCCCCTGACTCATTTTTTTTTTCTGAGACAGGGTTTCTCTGTTGTAATTCTGGCTGTCCTGGAACTCATTCTGTAAACTAGGCTAGCCTTGAACTCACAGAGATCTGCCTGCCTCTGCCTCCCAAATGCTGGGATTAAAGGCATGCACCACCACCACCTGGCTTTTTTATTTTATTTTTTATTTTATTTTATTTATTTTATTTTATTTTATGTTCATTGGTGTGAGGGTATCAGATCCTCTGTAACTGAAGTTACAGACAGCTGTGAGCATCCATGTGGGTCCTTAAACCCAGGACCTCTGAAAGAGCAACCAGTACTCTTAATCACTGAGCCATCTCTCCAGCCCCCTCCCCTGACTCTTACAATATTTCTGTCATCTCTTCTTCACTGTTTCTGAGCCTTCAGTGAAGGACCTGTGTTGCGTATGTATCTGTTGAGATTGGTCACCCCATGATCCATTGAGTTTTTCATTATGGCCAGTTGTGGGACTGCTGAGAGAGGAAAAAAATAGCTTCCCCCAGGATGAGCTACTTAATTGGTTATACAAGAAAAAGTGGTCAGCCCTGAAGTCATACACAAACAAAACAAAAAAGGAATCAACAGTATAGATAGATAGATAGATAGATAGATAGATAGATAGATAGATAGATAGATAGATTTAGGAGGCCATCAATTTAAGAAGAAATGAGGTAAGGAACATGGGAGAAATTTGAAAAAATGGACATGGGAGTGGTTGGAGGAAAGAAAGGGAAGGAGTAGTGGTTGGAGGGAGGGAAGGGAAGGGGGAGTGATGCAATTATATTTTAATTAAAGTAGAAGTATAATAATATCAAACAACAATAAATTTCTAATTTTATCCTGTTGTTGTGATAAACCACTCTACCCAAAGGAAAGTTTGGGAGGAAAGGATTTTTGGGGCTTGTACTTCCAGATCATAATTCATTACTGAAGAAATTCAGGGAAAGAAGTGTAGCAGGAAATTTGAGTAGAAAACAAAGAGGAATGCTCCTCCCTGGCTTGTTTTCTGGCTCATGATTAGCTAGCTTTCTAATACAATTGAGGACAGCTTGCCTAGGTCATCATACATCAGTAAAATCAATCAAGACAATCCCTGACAAACATGCCCATAGACCAAGCTGATCTAGGCAATTCTTCAATCTTGGCTTTCCTCTCATATAACTCTAGCCTGTGTCAAGCTGACAATTCAATCTAAGGTAGGACAAGAAAAAAGACATGTTTTACTGTAAGGAAGGTTCATAACTTTGTGAGTCTTTTGATTTTTCAGTCAGCACATTTTAATTTCCCCTATCTTAATTATCTTGCTTCATATTGAAGCAGGCAAGCACAGGGGATAACTAAACAGCCTGGATCCACTTGGCTTGGGCTACACCCCCACACACAGAAATCTAACACCTGCAGACAATACAAAATTCCAAGGTCTATGCATCCCTTTTTCCAGCAGTGCACAAAAACAATTATTTTAAACACCAATAGAAAGAAACTTTTACAACATTTCCCCTTTTCTGTATTAAAAAAAAATGCTTTACCTTTACAACACAATTTAACACTACACCAGCAAAACTATTTATAAGAGGAACAATCACGAGAGCTTCTAATACACAGGACCCAATTACAGCAGAAATACATTATTCCAATTATCTGGAATTCACTCACAATCTTCTGGGTTCCTCCAAAGGGCTTGGATCGCTTCTCTGACTCTGCCCTCTGCAGCACAAACAGCTTGTCCTCCAGGCTCTGGCTGGCTTCACTTCACTGATGCTGCTGTTCTTGGTGATTGTCCCATGGTACTGGCATCTTCAGAACACTGGGGTCTGTCCCTTGCTGCAACTAGGCTGCACTTTTACCAATAGCCTCTCCTGGCCTCTCTTCATGATGCCAAGCCTCAACTTCTTTACATGACCACTTCAATCTGGGCCTTCAACTACTATTGAGGCTGCACTTTAACCAATGGGCTCTCCTGGCCTTTTGTAATGCCAAACCTCAGCTGCTCTCCATGACCTCTTCTTGCCTTCAAAACCAGTCCACCTGGGTGACTCTTACAGTACCAAGTTCAGCTACCAGCACAAGATACAACCTTGACCAATTTTGGAAGACTGCTTCTGTGTGCTGACCCTGAGGAAATACTTTCCAGATTTTAAGATAGAGCATGGTTTTCAGGAAAAATAACCTTGTCTTCAGGAAGGGTTACCTTGTGGGTAGAGTTCTCATCATTATCACTAGTGCCTGGACTGCTTGTAGCCAGGTTTCCAGGAAAAAAAATTTCAGTTTAATTTAAGTGGCTTTTTGGCTCTTAGCTGCTGCTTCCACAACATCAGAGGGTTCTGGACCAGTGGGAAGAATCTCCAGTTGAAACATTCTGGTGGTTTGGCATCCTTTCTCACCATCACTATGGGGAAACGTATAACCCCTTCCATAGATTTCAAAAACAACATCTTGAGTTTCACATACAATGTGAAACTATCATACAATTCAGCTATCAGAAAACTCAGTTTGTGGAACAACATGCTACCATCAGCAGTGGGAGGGAACATAGGCTCCAGGATCAGGAAAAGCAGTAAGGACCTTGCTTTTTCCTGCTCCTAGCTGAATTCTTTATCTCTAAGGGCCTCCATTCTTTGGCTCTCACCTAGGAGCTCTTTTCCTCATTTATTTATTAATTTCACAGTCTTTTCTCTTCAAAGAGGCTTATTTCCTTTCTCTCTCTCCTCTTCCTTCAGGAGCCTTCAATTAATACTTTAATCTCTATCCTCTGGTAGCTTCTCTGAGCATACTTTACCAGACTCTGTGAGGTCTGGAGTTTCTTTCTCTTCTTCCTTGTCTCCACATTGGATTATCTGGTGTGATGTCCTGCCCTACTTTGGTGCGCCATTTGTAATTGTACACCTACTGTGGTGGCTCATCTAGGAAGACAAGGAGGCATATTCATTGGTGCAAACCCTTTCAGACCTTAGCAGAGGGAACCCCATCATGGCAAGTGCTATCCTTGACAGTGGAACTCTAAGCATCTCAACTCAGGTGTTTTTATTGGTTCAGAACTCATGTACAGATCATAAGCAATTAAATAACCCCCACAGAAATCCAACATATACAAAATGCCAAGGCCTATGCATCCCTTTTCCCAAAGTGCACAAAAAAATTATTTTAAACACAACTAAAAATAAACTTCCACAACAGACAGGCCCACACAGAGACACACAGTAAAGACAACCAGGTGGCCACCACACATTCATACACCAGAATCAGGCAATGTTTCACAGGATCCCACCTCTCCTGTGTATCCAAACATTTACCTCTGGAGGTGACAGACTAGGTGACTTTCTAATTTGTTCCTTTTGAGGTGGAAGTATAATAAGACCTGCTTACCAGATCAGTTGGTGCTGAATAGGGAGTTAGGCTGAACTGGAACTGGAATGGACACATTGCATCTTGGAGTCCAGTCAGGAACCAAACTCAACTAAAGCTTTATTCATGGTGTCTTATACCCTCTTCATCAGAGGTGTATGTGCAGTTTCCAAGGCAATGCTCACAAGGGGTGAGTCAGGTATGCATGCAAGCACAAGGTTAATGATCACAAGGTAGAAGGCATAGGTACAGCCACATGGTTGCAATCAATCAAGGTTAAACAATATATATGCAAAACATATTGTTCTGTAATTAACCACAAAACAATCATCGTGCTTTGTGAGACGAAGCAATCTTTAAGCAATCTTTGACTTATCCCGGAAACAAGCCATCTCCAGGCAGGCAGGTCTTTTTTACGACTTAGCCCTGCTCCTGTCCCAAATGAGATAAAGGCGTGTAGCTGAAGGCACACAGCAGAATTTGAGCTCAAGTTCAGGGGGGCTCTCCATAGAGGTGTCAGACTCCTCTGAAACATTAGGCAATGACTGATCAAAGGGAGCCCTGGGGACCTGGTACATCTCAGGTTGCACACCTCCTAGGAATTCCCTGACCACCAAATTCTTTGTCTCAAGGGGCTATGAGACTTCCATTGTCTTAAGGTATAATCTCTGGGATCTCGGTGGGATCTCCAGAAATGTGGGGTATTCACCAGAGAAGACTGCTCTGTGGCAGCCATTTCGTGATTAACCTTGAGTCACGTAGACTACAGTGTGTTAATTCGTGACTGACTTCGGGTCACGTAGACCGCAGCCTGTTGATTTGTGGCTTGGCATACAACTCAGGGTTCTTTCATCCTGTATCAGGATGCTCCTTGTTGGCCTAAGTCAGGTTTTGGTTCCTGTGAGAAACTGATTTGTATAGGTTAAGCATTACCATGGAAATGTGGGAGGTCGGTTGGATATCCCTAATTGTTATTGGACTATAAAAATCCTATGCACTTTAATAAAGATTGACACCTTGATCAGAAACTTGTCTTGGTGTCCCTTCTTGTGTTCTCTGTCTCTTAATTCCCAGCCCCTGGCCAGGCTGTGAACCAGTCGTGTGTTGCGGGCGACTGCGCTGCTCAGACATAGGTTTAAGTCAAGAGAAAGTCTTTATCAGCTGACCAGGGACAACATTGGGTGTTCAGGATTCCAGTGTAGCCTCAAGCCTTTCTCAGGGTGAGCTTTTGAACACAAAAAAACATATTCTGGGTTGACATACTTCAGTTAACAAAAACAGTTAGCCAGAAGCAGAACTACAGAAGCTAAAATACAAGGTTAGTACATTTTGAGACTTTCCCAGAACTGTATGGACTTAGATAGATTAGGCCTTTGTTTTAGTTTTGGCAGGTGTTGATAGCCTAAATGGCACTTCTGTGATGGAATCAGTTGTGCAGAGGTCTCAGGGCATACTAAGATCTGGGGCCCTGTTACAAGGGCACCATTGTGAAAGTGACAGCTTTAATAACAGTCACCTGACCATAACTATTGGTATTTATTGAGTACCAAGTATTTTATATACATATTTCAATCCATCCCAACAACTTAGCTTGAAGAAAATATCACTACATGCAATACAAACAAGGAATTAGGAAATATGACCAAGTGACTTAATCAATCCCCAACAATTTGTTGGGTCTGAGAATCACCCCACAAAGACCACCAAGACCACGTATGCAAAAAGTAAGAACACTTTTATTCTGCAGAACAAACCTGTATGCAGGGGTCAACCACTTTCCAAAATGGAGACCACTAGATGCAACCGCATATGCTTTTTAAAGGAAACAGGCGGTATCTAGGGGATATCTCTGATTGGTCAGGACCTGAATACTGGATTAACTTGTCATATCTCAGGAGGAAGCAAGGGGCTTCCAGGAAAGTGAGGACTTGATAGGTAGCGCCGAGGTCAGTGCTGCCACCACTAGAGGTACAACTCTACTAGTCTACAGTGCCTTAAAAAATGAGGTCATGGCCTGGAGAGATGAATCATCAGTTAAGAGTGCTTCTTACTCTTATAGAGGAGTGAGTTTGGTTCCTAACACCATGCCAGGCACCTCACTACCACCTGAAACTCCATCTCCAAGGAATCTTGTAACTTTTGGTCTTTGTGGGTACCTGCATATATATATACCTTGCATATACTTGGTATGCAAGTATGTACACACTTGTGTGTATACACATGCTAAAATTAAAACCACAATCCTTTAGGATGGACTACATAATGAGTTCTAATCAGCCTGGGCTACAGTGTGAGACACTGTCAAAAACAAACAGAGGTTGAAGAAATGGCTCAGCAGTAGAGGGCATTTGCTGCTCTTGCAGAGAAATGAAGTTTGAGTACCCTGAACTGAGTAGATATTTTGTCTTTCAAAAATGCTTCTGCTTGAAGCTTTAGTTTGGTTGGTTTTTCAGTGACTGAATCCAACCCAGGTCTGAGTTCTTGCTAGGCCACATTCCTAGCACAACATATTTTTTTTGTAGTTATAGATCATTTTATGGAAAAAAAATGTAGTTTCCTAAATACTTTAAAAACATCTGTGGAAAGATCCTGAAGTTTAAAGGGAATATGATCTCTCTATAGAATCTAAAAGTTTTATAATAATGAGGACATATATGACAGACTACTGTCAAATATAAACTGGATTGAATTTGGTTCAGTGGATACATATTGACTACTAAGTACACTGTCACTTGCCAAATAATAATATAGAAAATAGATTGGACATAAAGCACAGTTTCTACTATTAAAGAGCTTACAGGTTTGTGAATGAGACTCAACTATAGTTGAGTGACTATAATAAAAGACAACTGAATAGCTCCAAGTAAAAACAGTGCAGATGACAATATTAATATCTGGGCGGGGGGGCGTCATTCTGGGAACAGGAGATAATCACAGTATGTAACTCTGAGCCGCTACAGTGAGGTCGAGTCTTTCCTGGACTGACCTGGAGCACATGGCCTCTAGGTATTTATTGAGGAGAAGCACTGCCCACAAATACAAAGGTCTTATTGCTTAATGGATAGAACTTCTTCAGCTGACTGACATGATGCCTTTTTATGAGCTAATCAAGACCCTGACAAGGTATTCCTTGACAGGTGCTTATGCTGAGGGAGACCACCTCCATTTATCAGTAACACAATCAGACGCTTTCAACACAATGGTCTCAGTGGGCAAAGTCCATGGGCCATTGACTAGACAATTGCTGATGTTCCAAACTAGAATTCTTTCTGCATCCAAAGAACCCACACCCAGGAATCTGGTTCCCACAGCAAAGAAAGGTGACCTTCTGGAAGTAGCTCTAACTCCCAGATACAGCAGCTGTTATTACTGCACAGAAGTGCATGTAGCTTTATGATATTTGAGAGTAAGTTTAAATATTCCACTATGACACAGTATGTAGTCCATCAAAGCTACCAAGCTTTCTGCCAGTGACTTCAAGCATGGGTTACAAAGTGAGATTATCTCAAAAATACCACAACTCTTTTTTTTTTTTTTTAAATATTGTTACTCATTCTCCATTTGGCTTTTCTTCATAAGGAAAAAGAAAAAAAAATCAGATAGATAATAAAACATTTTCCCTCTGTTTCCTCCCATGAAAAGAACCTAAGGGCTAAAACCAATCCTTTTACATGTGAGCTCCACGTTTCCTGCTTTTTGGAATAATCTCTGCAAGTGGACCAGAGCCTTGTTTATGCTTTCAGCATTTTTATTTGATTCTATTGCTCTGCCTCTCAGAGACAACCATATCTTCCCCGGAAAAAGGCGATGTGTATTTAGAGTCGGTGGTCTCAGTATAGATTCCCAGATCCTCAGGGCCTGTCTTTTAGATTCACTCCAGACAGAAACCAATTCTCGCATCCACAAGGCTGCTGCTGGTCTGCCTGGGTGCAGCCCAGCTCTTTAGGGAAAGCAGGTCAGATACTCTAAGGCAAGCTGCCCTGCCGCGGGCCAGTCTCCTCTGCGCATAGCCGGCAGCTCTCCCTTAGGGAGAGTTTTGGAGGCCGCGTGCCCTGTGGGCTAAAGTCTCTGGAACTGCTGGGCTGTGTCCCACGGCCATCGTGCTTCGTGGAAACCAGCGGCAGCTCAAGTCGCGGAGCGCCAGCCCTGGCACGGCGGGCTTCGAGGTGCAGACAAGGCTGGAGAGCGGCGTGCGGAGCCCGACCGCATGCAGGAAGGACCTCGGCCGGAGCCCAGTGACCTGCGCTGCCTGTAGCGGGTCACCGGTTCCAGGCGTAGCAGGTACTATTCATTCCCCCTCCAGTCCTGAAGACTGTGTGTGTTAGACCTGGGACGCAGCGCAGCCCACAGAGCCCCGGCGGCTGGCGAACCCGGAAGCATGACTCTTTCGCCAAAGTGCCGGAAGTGTAACTGGTGCCTGGGGTATTGCTTGGGAGTGAATGCCCTTATGATACCACACCCATAACAATCTTGTGTAGTACTTCCCCCAGAAACCTGGAAGCTTGTGGCTCAACGGGGACTATTATCACTTTATGGAATGGGTATCATTTTCTCCTAGAAGCTTCTAGGCATAGAAGGGTGTGCGTATGTGTGCAGGTGTAATGATTCCTGTGAACTAACAGTTTGGCACTTAAGAAATTTAGGGGCACAGTCAGTTGTTTGTTAGGTCTCAAAGAAACCCGGGACAAATCTCCAACTGAGGTGCCTATTTAACATATCAAAGCAGACTACCAAAGCTGGCCACCAGGAGTCCTGGTTCCTCTCAGCCCTTACCACCACCACCACCAGCCTTTCCTGACTGTGAGCTTTGTTTCCCCTCCCCTAGCTTCTGATTCCTATATAATTTAGCCATTCTGGCTTCACTCTCTCTTGGCCTCCCCCGCCCCCTCTTCCTCTCTTCCTGTCTCCTCTCATGGCCTAGTCTATTCTGCTGGCCATGTTCAGTCTAGATTCTCCCAGATAACTCTGGTTGTTCCCTAATATCTACAATAAAATCCTTCTCAACCATACTTAGAAGCGGCCATGTCCTCATTTTCATTCAGTGTTTGTTGATTCATCTGTGTTCTCCATGATAAAACTGATAAGCAGTACTACTCAATCACTTTACTATTCCAGTTCCTTTAAAAAAAAATATTTTATATGTGTGGCTATTTTACCTGCATGATGTCTGTGCACCACTTGAATGCCTGGTGTCTAAAGAAGCCAGAAGAGAGCATTAGATCCCTTGGAATGGAAGTCACAGACAGTTGGGAGCAGCCATCTGGGTGCTAGGAATACAACCCTGGTCCTCTGGAAAAGCAGCCAATGCTCTTAACCACTGAGCCCATCTCTCTAGCCCCTAATGCAGTTTCTTCAGCCTGAAAGTAGGAATGACATCTTTTAGATACCTCCCCCTCCCCTATTAACCACAGCTTCATGCATGTGTTCTGCCATTGAGCTATACCCCAGCTCTAAGTAATCATTTCAAAAACATCATTCAAGCATATTTCACTTTGGATATTTCTCTTCCACCATCCCTCCATAACACTTTTTCCTTCCAGTAGATGAAGTGTGTTGTAGTTTCCAGAGCCTTGCTTGTCCACATCCCAGATCCCTTTTCCTTGGAACAACCCCAACCCTCATACCCTACCCCACCTCCAGCGGCTTTGCCATTACTGAGGAACACGTTTTCACTTCCTATCACTAGTATTCTTTCTATGTGCATGGTCCATACCTCCCCACCCCCATAATACCATCTGGCAGAGGGGAGGCTCCAACCCCCTCAGAAGCAGACACTTCATGTCTTACCCCGCCCCAACAAAACCTCTCCTGTGAGATCCTGTTGTGTGGTGTTTTGCCCTTCTACTCATAACAACTGGTGCATTGGCTAATCACATATTTCTTTCTATAGTTTTCTCTGGAATCCTAAAGTAGCATAAGTTGATGAAACTTACTTCAATACCTGAAAGATATAACCTGGAAAGCAAACTACAAAATTAAAAATTATTAGCAAGAAGGGTACAGGGTAGCTTAGCGGTAGTGTTTACAGGCACTAGGCAAAGACAAAACAGCTACTTTCATTGCTGTTTTTTCAACTCCTTTAAACTGTTAAATCCAATAGGGGAACTCCTTCGTCATTCAATGTGCTCCTTTGGTCTCTTGCATAAGCAAACACTAGAAGATTCTGTCTTGTTAATATGTAATAGTGATGCTGTTTTTCAACAGAGGTTTAGTTGTGCTTGTTTAAAATATGCATTACAAAACATTCACTGGGGCAACACAGTATTTAGAGAATATTTTCCATTTAATGTCCTCCTGCCTCCACCCCCTCAAGTTCTAGAATTACAGACTTGTGCCACATCTGACTTTATTATATAAATTTCCTGAGAAGGCCATTGCACACAATAGGAATTATTTTCTGAGACAAGGTATTACAACATAGCCCAGGCTAGACTGGACTGGGAGATCCTCAGCTTCAGCTTTCTGCATGCTGTTATTCTGCTTGAGCCAACAGCCAGGCAGAATTTTTACTTACTATAACTATACTTTGGAAAATATAGTTCAGTCAGAACACAATAGTAAATCTCATCTCTATTGTCTGTTTTTTGTAAAGGATTCAATTGTAAGAAAGACAGACATCTTGCCTCTAAATTAACATTAGGTTGTGGTTTAGTTTTTTACAGCCTTGAAACTGGCTATGTATCATAGCTGAACATATGATATTCCTGCACTTATGATACTCCTGCTTCCACTTGGGAGTGCTGAGATTAAATATGCAGCTGTGTGCCTTTGGCCTGGTTTATGGTTTATGTTGTGCGGTGAACTGGACCAGTCCCCTCCATGCTAGCCAAGTACTCTACCAACTGAGCCACATCCCCAGCCCCTAAACATTGGTTTTGCTATCAGCCTCCCCCCCCCCCCCGCCACCCGCGCGCGCTCTCTCGCGCTCTCTCCCTCTCCCTCTCCCTCTCCCTCTCCCTCTCTCTCTCTCTCTCTCTCTCTCTCTCTCTCTCTCTCTCTCTCTCGATTTATTTGAGTGCTCTATCTGCATGTACACCTTCGTGTCAGTAGAGGGCATCAGACCCTTGTGAGCCACATTGTGGGTGCTGGGTATTGAACTCAGGATCTCTGGAAGAACAGTCAGTACTCCTAATCTATGAGCTATCTCTCCAGCCCCTTTATTAGCCTCTTAATAGCACTGCCCCCCTATAAAATTTTGTTTGTTTTAGGATCTCATATAGCAGGGGCTGGCCGAGAAAATACTATGTAGCCAAGGATGAACGGATGAACTTCTGAACTTCCTGCCTCCATCAAGTGCTGGGATTACAAAGGTGCACAGAACTTGCAGCTCTCTTCTACAATTCTAATGGCAATATTGCCAATAAATTATGTTTTAGAATGTCATCTGTTCGCAGCACCAAGGGGGAAAATGCTGCTGGCACTTATTGACATTCCTGTTCTATCCTTAATAGTGTTCTTTTTCCTTGACCTACTTTCAAGATCCTGAATTAGGTGTTGATTTTTGTAGCGTATAGCAGTCTTAAACTACGGTGAAACAGATTTTATTTTAGAAAAGCTTTGGTACCTTAAAAACTGCTTGGTTATAACATTAATCATTACAGTCTGTTTGAATTCTCTCCAAACTATGCTTTTCTTGTGCTCGCTGCTAGGTTCTCCAGAATGAGAACTGAACCTCATTCTGTTCTGACCCAATTGTTTTCCTTGTGACCTCCATCACCTAGAAAGCATGTTTCCAGGAGGTGTTCTTGGGTCGTCGTAGAGACCGAGGCAAGCATTAGCTCTCCACTGCTCCCTGGCCTCCAGATGCTCTCCGGACTGTGCACTCGCTCCGGCCGAGGTTGCAGAAGCCTCAGCTTGCTACAGTTCCGCACTGGCTTGCCGCCCCGCACCCGGCCTTTGTACGTGCGCCCAGGCGTGCCAGCGCACCCGGCACGTGACCCCGCCGAACGTGGCATTGTGTTATCACGTGACCCAGGTGCGTACGCGACGGAGCGGGCTGCGAAGATGGCGGACGATGAGGCCGAGCAGGAGCGCCTGAGCCGCGGCGGCTGCGCGGCGGAGCTGCGGCGCCTGGGCGAGCGGCTGCAGGAGCTGGAGCGACGGCTGTGCGAGAGCCGGGAGCCCGCAGTGGAGGCAGCCGCCGCTTACTGCCGGCAGCTGTGCCAGGTGAGCCCCTCCCCCTCCGCAGGCCTTGGCTGGAGCGCGGGCGGTCCGTGCCTTTGTGTTCGGCGTCCGCGGGCCGGGCCGGGCGGCCTCGGGCTCCGCGCACGCTCGCGGGCTGGGCCGCGGGCGCCCGGCTGGCCCTCATGCGGTATTCTGAGGTCATGGCTCGTGCGCTTAGTGTCCCGGCCTTTTTTGTCTGGTTTAGGCTCCGACCATAGGGTCTTTGTTGATGTTCTCGAGCCAATCCCGCCCGACCTGCAAGCTGGGAGTGGCGGCGGTGTCTGCGCTGCGGACGCTGCTGTTGGCCGCGCTCTGCGGTGCAAAGGAGCTGTCACTGTTCGGTAGTCAGTTGTCCTTTAGGGGCGGCTTTTCCAGTGCCGGTTTCTCCTTTACGTTCCGAAAGAGTAAGATTTCCGGCCCCCTTGCACCCCACCCCACATTTCTTGGGTTCTTTCCTGCAGTGTCTTGGTTGACAACAGATTTGTGCTTGGTCAGTTTCATCCTTTTCTTGCCCAAGGGCACTGCTTTTCAGCAACGTGTTGTAACTAGGATTTAGAATGTTAATACAAATTTGTTCATGACAGAAATCAGAGTTTAGATCTACATTTGGACTTAATCACAACTCTCCAGTTAACGTATGAAATTCCAAGGAGCTGCTGCTTGCTATGGAGAACATTGATTTAATTTCCTAATTGAGGAGGAAATAGACCGTTTTTACTTAGACTGGATCTAATGGATGTGTCATTGTTGGTTTTGTTTTGGAAACACTAAGGTTTGAACAATAGTGGAACATCTTAGGATTTCAAAGTTATACTTTCACTCGCCAGCCTCCAGATTCTAAAATCTTTATAGGCTCAGGGCATTTGATCACATACAGAAGAATCTCCATTGCTATATGCAGTGCTCATTATGCTCATGCGTTATTTGATGATTGTTCATTATTTTTAAAAGAATTTTATAGGATCAAGGATGACTTGTCTACAAATATATACGATCAGAAAGTTTATCAGGTAAGGTAACATATATTTGGAGGCAGAATTAGAGAGTCATGGTTTTAAACCTTTCTATTAAAGAATTTTTGAAATTTGCTATTTTCTCTGCTCTAAAAATGTCCACTTAAAACACTTATTTTAGACATGAGAAATTATTTTAGTATAATCTACAAGTAAGAAGACTCATTTTTAAGTGGAGTCCACTTTTTTTTCGGGGTTTTATTTGTTTAAGACACAATTTTACTGTGTAGTCCTGACTGGGTAGTACTCCTACTACCCCATCCCAAATGCTGGGATTACAGATTTGTGCCACCAATGCAAGTTCGAAGTCAGCTTTTTAACTTGTGGAAAAAATTACTAAAATCTACTTAATTTAGGGTATTAGTTCCTTAGTAGTGTGTGTGTGTGTGTGTGTGTGTGTGTGTGTGTTTTTAAAATAGTACTAGGGATTGATCTGAGGGCCTCTAGCATGCTAGGTACATCGCCAGCCCTTAAAGTTACCTTTAATGAATGAAACAGTTTAAAAAGTAAAAGTAATTTCCTATATTGGTTTTTATTAAGTGATATCTTAATGTACATAAGTCATTTTTTTATTATCTTGCTGACAAAGATCAAACAATAATGAAACAATCACTGGTGGTTCTTAAAAAATATAAATTATAATTCATATTGAAGACAGAGTTCTTATGTAGCACAGGCTGGCCTCAAACTCAATTAGTGGAGGATGACCTTAAATCTTCTATCCTCCTGTTTCCATCTCACCAGTGCTGGGATTACAAGTGTGCCCCATGATGCTGGGTTTTATTCCAAGCTGAGAGTCAAACCCAGTGTCTCTAGGGTGCTAGACACTCACTCTAAAGACTGATTTATGCTCTCCATCCTCATGATACAAATTATTAAAGCGGTCTATCTCTAGAGCTGGTGCATGGCTCTAATCCTACATCTGAGACCCTGAGGCAGGCAGGTGGGAGTTTGAGTCCACCCTGGGCTACGCAGTGAATTCCAGGGATATAGCATAATGTCCCTAGAACAGAGTTCTGGACATCTATCTCAGTTAACATGGGATTTAATGTTACAAGTAGAAGGAGCTAGAAATTAAGTCTTGCTTTCTTTTGTCAGTCACTGGGCTTCAGAGCTAATATTCTGTCAGTATTGAGGCTCAGTGTTTGGTTTTTCAAGACAAGGTTTCTCTGTTGCAACTGGCTGTCCTAGAACTCAGTCTGTAGACTAGGCTGGCCTTGAACTCACAGAGGTCTGCCTATTTCTGCCTCCAGAGTGCTGGGATTAAAGGCATGCACCACCACTGCCCAGCAGGACTTAGTGTTTTAAAATCCTCACTTTTGTATTCATTTATTTAAAGATTGTCCTGTTACATTTATTTGTGTGTGTGTATCAGTGTTAGTATCAGTGTGCGAGTGTCACAGCATATAGAGGTGAGAGGAAAGCTTACAAGAGTCAGTTCCTCTATTTGTGGGTCCCAGGGATCAAACTCAGGCCTGTACTGGCTCTGCCATCTTGGTAGCCCTATTTTTATTTATATATTATTAAAAATATTATTAAGGTTTATTTTTATCTTATGCATATGGGTGTTTTGCCTGCATTTATGTCTGTGCATTGTATGTGTACAGTGCCCTCAGAAGTATGAAGAGGGTGTTGAATCCTCTAGACCTTGCAGTGGTCTCTGGGCCACCACAGTCTGCAGAGTAACAGGGAGGCAAGAAAGTATTTCAGTTCAGCAGGACTAAACAGTCAATGTTGGCTCAAACTTCAGAACTGACTCCAAGTAGTTTATTGTAGACATATTTTGGCACAGCACATTTTGGTGAAAAGTTTCCCAGTGATACTCAGTTCAATCCCATGTTCACAATAATGATGTAACTACATCTAGACGTCTATAGATTGACAAGCTCACAGTACGAGTATGGGGGAGAATTTGGTGTGGTCTTGGCCACACGGATAGCATAAACATTGACAGACTATTGTTGCAGTATACCTTATGATGTTAATCAGCAATACAGACAGAAGGCATTTTCATAGGTGCAAACCCTGCTATACATCAGCAGAGGGAACCACCTGTCATGGCAAATACCATCTTGGACAGTGGAACCTGGATCACCTGATCTCGGAGTTTTTTTTATTGTCACAGAAATTCCTCAGGTGTTCTATTGATAGCATGTGCAAATCATGAGGGATCAAATATCTTTTACATAAAGCCAACACCTGCAGATAATAGAAAATGCCTACTCAGCCCTTCCCCCAACAGTGCACAAATCAAACATTTTAAACATAACCAGAAATAAACTTCTGCAACATTTCCCCCTTTTCTGCATACGCCAATCCAATAGGGAAAAAAATTACTTTATCTCTACATTGACACTAAAACAGCAACATTATCTACTAGAGGAATAATTAAGAGGCTTGCTAAGATGCACAGGACTAAATGAAACCGAGTATCTATCAAACCTTTCAGAACATCCAGCATGATTGTATCTGGGAATTTCTAAAGATATGTGTTTATGTTCAAAGTTCTGTAGAACGTTCCAAAGACTTCTTCATAAATGCAGCAACTTAGTTCTGATTCTTTTAGCAAGTGTTTTCCTCAGTATCACTACAGGTGTTCCTTGTCTTCAGGAAGGGTTCCCTCTTGGGGTGGAGTTCTCATTACTATAGCAAATGTGTCTTGTCAGGGCTGCCTCACCAGTATCCAGGCCATTTGTAGTCAGGTTTGCAGAAAAAAAGACAAAAACAACAACAGAAAATTATCAGTTTAATCGGGGGTTTCTTGGCTCCAAACTGCAGGTTCTACAGCAGGAGTCCTGGGACAGTGGGAAGAATCTTTGGCCAAAACATCCTGATGGTTTGGTGTTCTTTTCCACACAACCTTCTTTCTTCGTAGACCTCAAATGCTACATCTTGAGCTTCACACACACACACACACACACACACACACACCATGCTATCAGAAAACTTAGTTTTTAGAACAGTATTCTTTAGTTCCTGTTTCTCATGCCTTGACTGCCACCAGCAGTGGGAGGGAGCGTGGCTAGCTGTTGGAGCACTCTGCACATAGCTGTGCTGCCATAACCAGGAAAAGCAGTTGAAACCTTGCCTTTTCTCCTAATAAAGGCTCATTTCCTTTATCCCTTTCCTCTTCCTTTGGGAGACTTAAACTCTTTTTTTTTTTTTTTTGCATATATATCCTTTTATTAATACCATAATCTCTGCCCTCTGGGAACTACCCTGAGCATACTTTACTGGACTCTGTGAGGTTTCTTCCTTGTCTTCACATTGAATATAGGTGGTGTGACTTGGGCCCCATGTTGGGTGCCCACTGTTGCAGTACACCTTACCATGTTGCTCAGCAGTAAAGACAAGGAGGCATTTTCATAGGTACAAACCCTGCCATACCTTAGCAGAGGGAACCACCTGTCACGGCAAGTGCCATCCTGGACAGTGGAACCCTGATCATCTGATCTCAGAGTTTTTATTGACACAGAAGCACCTCAGGTGTTCTATTGATAGCATGTGCAAATATGAGGGATCAAACATCTTTTCTATAAAGCCAACACCTGCAAATAATACATAATACCAAGGCTTACATAGCCCTTCCCCCAACAATGCACAAATCAACCGTAACTAGAAATAAACTTCTGCAACAGACTATTGACTTCATCCACTCCATTTTGGGCAGATATCAGATTATGTGTCCCTCCTTTGAAAGAAAAACTCTGTGTGTTTAACTGGTTCTCTTAGTGCTTATCTGTGATCAGAAAGACTTCTGTGCCTCCCACAGCACCGGGAGTTATAGACAGTTAATGCATATGTGGGTGTTGGGAACCTACCATGGGTCCTCTTCAAGAGCAAAATGTGGTTTAATCTCTGAGTCCATCTCTCCAGTTCTATATATTTACTTTTAAATTTTTATTATTATTAGTCTGTTTATGTATGATGCATGAATGAAGTCCTGTCACAGTGTATTCGTGGAGATCAGATGACTGCTTTAAAATTGGATTGTATTTCCACAGTGGGATCCAGGATCAATTTCAGATCATCAGTTTGTGTGACAAGCACCTTTATCTGGATAGCCATCCCTACAGCCCTGTATTTTAAGCTAAGCCAGGTTCCCACATTCTGAAATCTGAGGCAGGAAGATTGCTGAGTTCTAGGCCAGTCTATGGAATATGTCTCAGAACAACAAAACAAAAACCCTATAACAACAAAAAACAATTAGCTACTTCTTTCTCCCCTCTGCTCCCCTCCCCTTCTTTTTTTAAAAAACAAAACAGTCTTAAAGCATGCCCAGGCTGGCCTTGGTCTTCGTGCCTCAGTCTCCTAAGTGCTGAGGTTATAGATATGTACCACCATGAGTGACTTGCTTTCTTCCCTTCCTTCCTTCTTTTATCTTTACCCAAAGTAAATACATATAAAAGAAAACATATATGGGACAGAGTGTACTTGTATGCATTCTGTAATGATTTAATCAAGGTAATTGGCAGCTCTGTTACCTCAAAACATCGATAATTTCTTTGTAATGAAGCCATTCTATATCCCAGATACTAGATAGATATTTTTAAAAACACATTGTGCTATTCCTGTTATCCTAATATGTAATAGGGCAATTTAGTCCTAATTGTAACTTTGTGCTATTAAATCAATTCTGTTTGTCCCCTCTTTTACCAGTTTTGGTTCTACATCTGACTGAGATTGTTTTGTGTTTCTGTGTTGGGTTCATTTAACTGAACTTCATGTCTTCCACTTTAGTCCATGTTTTTGCAGATGACAGAATTTGACTATCATATGGCCGAACCATATTCTACTGTGCATGTGCCTCACTTTTTCTTTATCCATTTATGAGTTGTTCTGCACTTACTTGGTTAATTCCATATCTTGGTTATTGTAAAGTCTCCATTGAACGTGATATGAAAGGTACCTCTTCAACATACTGATGTCATTTCCTTTGGATGTGGACCCAGCTTTTATGGGATTCTTGTTTTTGTTTTTTTGATAATGCCTGGACTGTGTGGTGATTCTGTACTGTTCCTTTGTTTGAACCCAGGACCTGAAATGCTAAGCACAAAAATTATCATCTACCTATATTCCTAACCTCTTCATTGTGGTTTTAATTGGTATTTTCCTGATAGTGAAGCGCAGGATTTTTTTTCCATATATATGCTTCTGAGAAGAGTCTATCAAATGATTTTGACCATTTATGAGTTAAAATTCTTTTTCATTTTTTGAGGGGGCTGTTAATATTAACCCCTTGTTGGAGGTATAGTTTGTAAAAACCTTTTTCCCCCCTTCTATTCATAAGGTTCTCTTTATCTTGTTTCTTTTCCTGTATAGAAGTTACCTAATTTTGCGTTTTGGATTATATTCAAAAAATCCTTGCCCAGTCTTTTTTTTTTCTAGTAGTTTCAAAGTTTATACTGAAGTCTTCATAGTGTATATAGAGAGAAAGGAGTTCAGCTTGATTTTTCACCTTATGGATGTTGGATTTTCCCAGTTCCACTTAATGAACACAGTATTCTTCTCCAATGTATATGCTTGGCACCTTGTGGAACATCAGTTAGCTTTAGATGTATGAGCTAAAAATTAATTTGTTTAAATTTTGAATTTTTACCTCAGCAAGAATTGGGCTGGAGAATATAGTGAACACACAAAAATATAAATTGTTTATGATCCCTAGTTAATACAGAAGGCCCAGGCCTCCATGTCATCCTCCTCCTCTGCTGTGCAAGTGAAGAGAAAAATAAAAGCTTAAGTTTTACTTACTGGGAGGAGTGCAGACGTGGCTATATGAGAGAGCCTGTTGTAGATCTTTAATTCCCTTGTTTTTTGAAAGATAGCTCAAAATTATTTTTATGTAACTGTATAATTTAATTACATTACATATTTTAATATTGACATAGTGAGATCATTAGATCCCCAGGAATAATCTCTTACATTACTTCAGAATAGTTTCTGTAGTTATTAATGTAAAACCTGGCTGTCTAGATGGAACCGTTTAAATGGTTTTACTCTGCTGAACTAGTACTGATAGCATTTTTTATTGAGTACTTAACTATTTTGGGTCAGGGGATGTGGCTATGATTCTTGGTTTCAAATAGCTTACAGTCTCTGTAAGACAGACAATTTTAAATGTGATTTGTTTTTTGGTTTTTTTTTTTTTTTTTATTTCTAAGATGAATACAGTATAGTGGAAAGGTATTTGTTTAGGAATTTAAAAAGAAATATTCCAGCAGAGTTCTTAAAGGCAATTTAAGATTCATTGAAAGAGAAGCCAATTTAGTTTGTTTGCTAACAACATTGTAAACTGGGCTGATTGACTGCTTGATTGTGATTGTTTCAAGAATGTGTCTTATGGTGCCTGGTTTATTTGTTTTGACAATGCTAGGGATTGAAACCAAAGAGTTGGTGCTAGGCAAGTACTTTACCATTTAGCTACACCCCTAGCCTACCCTTTGTTTTAAAGGTTGAATTGGAGTTTTAGAACTATGTCATTCAAACACACACACACACACACACACACACACACACACACACACACACACACACACACACACACGGTTTTCATCATTCTAATGAGTTAGTTTGTAATAGTGGTATTTAGTCCCATAAGCTTGATTTTCATCATTCTAATGACTTGGTTTGTTATAGTGGTGTTTAGTCCCATAAGCTTGAGTTCTGAATTCCTGAAGTAGGTGTGGGAGTCCTGCCTGTGGATATTGGTCCTCTTCCCAGATAACCACTGTGCTATTGAGAAACTGTGAACACTTTTCACATTTAAATAACTAAGTTCAAGCAGCATAGCCAGTTAGAAAAGGTGAAGATAAAAGAGCTTTGAATTTAAATGTAATTCATACTGAGCTTGAGAGGTAACAAACTTTCTACTTTCTTAGGATAGTTGCAGGCAATTTCTTAAACAGCTGTTTAAAACAACTGCCACTGAGTCTCAGCCTTTTGACTAAGCTAAGGCTCTGCAGCCTGGCTAAGGCCTAGCAGGGCTCAAATGAAACAAGTAATTAAAAAGAAAATGAACTGGAGCCTAGTATGGTGACTCCCACCTGTAATACCAGCATTGAGGAAGCTGAGTATTAGGAGGATTGCTGTGAATTTGAAGTCAGCCTGGGCTACAGGATAAGACACCTTCCTCTCCATCTGACATAATTGGAATTCTGTACTTTTCTTTTTCCTTTCTTCTTTTTGAAACAATATCACTTTATAGCTCTCTGGCTGGAAGTTGCTGTGGAGACCAGATTGGCCTCAGACTCACAGAAATCCACCTGCCTCTGCCTTTCAAGTACTGGGATTAAACAAATTCTGAGTTTTTAAAGTAAACATTTAAACCAGGCATTGTGGTTTAATTCCCACCTGTAATTCCAACACTCTAGAGACAGAAACAGGAGGAATGAGAGAGTTCAGGACTAGGCAGGTTTACACAGGGAGACCTTCTCTCAAAAAAAAAAAAAAAAGAGAGAGAGAGAGAGGTTAAAAGGATGGCTTAGCCATTGAATGCTTGCTGCTCTTCCAGAGGACCTTGGTTCAGTTCCCAGCACTCAAGTTGGGTGACTCAACCTTCTGTAACTCCTGCTCCAGAGGTATCCAGTGTCCTCTTCTTTCCTCCACGGGCATCTACACATACAACATACATTCACACATATATCAAACTATAAAATATATTTTTTAAAAAGATAATTTATATCAAGGACCTAGGAGAATAAGCCATTTATTATTTTTTAAATTTCATCTTGATTATTTTTATGTATTTTATGTATATTATGTATTTTTATGTATTATATTTATGTATTTATGTTTTGCCTGCATGTATATGTGGGTACCGTGTGCATCCTTGGTGCATCCCAGAAGAGGGCATTGGATCCCCTGGGGTCTAATTCAGTGATACAGTACTTAACTAGCAGGACTAAAGCTTTAATTTGTATTTTTAAAATGTAAGGGCAAAGTATTTGAATCCATTTAAGCATGCTCCTTAGGAAACTAGCCTGATTTTGATTATTAGAGGCTATCTCAATTTGTAGAACACATCAAATCAGAATATTAGGTGACTTGCTTCTTAATTAGTGATAATTAAAGTATTGCGGGAGTAATAGGCCATTTAAGTTTTAAGAACTTAAATAATGCTCACGGGAAACAATTTAAATATTCATAATTAGTGTGGTTTTACATGCTGAAGACATTTTAAGTCCCAATTTCTAGAATGTGCTTGTGTCAGTTTTAGCGAAAGAGAAAACTACTAACATTCTTAATGTTGCTTTAAACATTTTGATCTGAAATCAAAATGAAGGATGAGAAGATATGTTCTGTAGTTGCCCTTTATACCTTTGTTTTTCGGTTTATTTATTGATTTGTCAGTGTTGGAAAGCCAAAACTGGGGCATTGATCTTGCTTAGCAAGTACTCCACCAGTGATTTACTCCCTTACCCCCTTGGAACATTTACTTATAATACAGAGAACAGGGTTTTGGTTTGAAGTAAGGTCTCAATGTAATCTGGAACTTGGTATGCAGCTGAGGATGACCCTGAGCTCCTGATCCTCCTGTCTCCACCTCCCAAGTGCTGTGTGGCTCCCTGAGTACTTCCTGGTTGGATCTCAGAAGCAAAATGTTACTTTCCCCTTCTAACTTTGCATTTAAAAAAATGACCTCTAAGTAAACATATTTAGCCAAGATTTCTTATTATCAAATGCATATATTTATTTAATCAGAGTTGAGGGCTCACAAAACACAGCTGAGCAATAACACTAGGAAGTAACAACCTAGTGATAATACAGTAAGTAGAGTAAGGATTAAAAGAACTAGAACTTTTGGGAAAAAAAATGTTTTTGAGATTATAACTTTATGCTGGCCCCAGAATTTACTATGTAGGCCAGGCTGAATCTAGGATGTAGGGTTATGTTGTTGCTTTTTTCCCTTCTAATCAAGCACCATCTATGAAAAGAGATTTTTAATTTTTTAAAAAAGAAAATTCAATATTGCAAATATCTGCATTCAATATAGATAAAGTTTTCAGGCTGGACGTGGAACACTGCCCAGCATGCCTGAGGCCCTTGAAAGCATACAGAAGCCCTATATATACATTTGTTCCTTAGAGTACATGGGGCTTATTTTGTTTGTTTTGTTTTGTTTTTTGGATCCTTTACAGATGCCAAAAATTCTCTGATGCTCAAGTCCTTTTTATATATTTATTCAATTTGTACTGCTAGGGGCTGGATCCAGGGTTTTATACATATTAGACAAGGCTCTGCCATACCGCTATCAAGTTCCTTATATAAAACAGCATAATAGTACTTGTATATAATCCAGGCATACCCTCTAGTATACTTTATTTTATATATTATTTTGTGTGTGTGCGCCAGTATACATTTGTGTAGACGTCAGAGTTGCTTCACCTTCCACCTAGTTGAGGCAGAGTCTCTGTTTTCTGCTGTTGCATTACACTGGCTAGCTGGCCAGTGAGCTTCCAGACAGTTCTTCTGTTTTTGCCTACCATCTGTCCATGGGATCATTGGGATTACAAGTGTAGGTCATTGCATCCAGCTTTTTAAGGATCCAGTGGCTTGAACTTGAGTCATTATCTTGTACTGCTACCACTTTGACGTAATGACTGATCTTGCTGGCCCACAGAGGCATTTCTTCCTTTTCACTAGTTCTTGATCTGTAGATCACTTGTCCCATCTGTAGATGCAAAAAAAAAAAAAAAACCACCATGGATATGGAAGGCTGACTGTATACTTTGTTTGCAAGTCTGTTAACGTAAAGTAAGTCTATTTTTTAAAGTAAAAAATAAACATTATCATACAAGGTATTAAATATCATTATGGTGTTTTAAAATTAGTTTCTCCTCCACACACACCTCTTGCTATCTGTCCCTGTCCCTTCCCTCTCAGGCTCTTTTTGGGTCTGGGTTACCTCTCTCAGTATGATATTTTCCAATTATATCCATTTATCTGCAGATTTAATTTTTCTTTACAGCTGAATAGAATTCCATTGTGTATGTATACATTTTTATTACCCATTTATCAGTCGATGGACACCTAGGCTACTTCCATAACTCATAGTGTCTTAATGTGCTATCTATGCAGGCCTCCAAGAAAAGAAAAGTTATCAACAGTCTACCCAGCTACATGTAAATCCTGGGAACTACAGTAACAACTGACCTGGTAGGATATGCCCAGTGGTGCAGTAGTGGCAGTAATATGTTGAGGATAACCAACAGATAACCAACAACAGTCTGGTTGGACTTAAGGCCTGTTCAGTGGAATGTAATACACTTGATACTGTAAACCTAGCAAAGAACCCACAACTAGAAAAATCATCAGCTTTAGAGAAGAATTTACTTAATTTACCATTTCCTTAAGTTGATAAAGTATCCGACTGCCTTTTAAGTACTCATCTTGATATCCATAGATAAGTGCAGATCACACTTCTTTTTGTAGCAGGTAGACTATTACTACTACACCCAACGCTCATTATGGAAGAAGGGCAAAACGATTGTAAAAGCCAGAGGACTGGGAGGACTACTGTGAGATAGTGTCTTCTGGACATGACAGAGTTGTTGCACATAAAAATTGTATGTTGGTTGCCCATACAAAACTACACCAGTTGATATCCCAGCATGGATGGGGAAGACTTCACAAGGCCCCAGCCCTAGTTGAAGAGGTACAACAATAGATAGTTGCTAAGAGAAAAAGAGTTGTTTTTCACCAGGGATGTGTACCTAATGGCCCATGCACCTACAGCCCTACACCCATGTACATATAGGCAACATCAATTAAACTCAGTATGTTATGCATGCATACATACAGCAAGTATAGAAGAGGAAGACATGAACTTTTTTTATTTTTTATTTTATTTTTTTGTTGTTTGTTGTTTTTTTTGAGACAGGCCTTGAATTCATGGTCTTCTTGCCTCTATCTCCCAAGTGCTGGTAATATAGGTACCTTACCTAGTGCAAACATTTTAAAATACTCATTAAAATTAGTTTTTAGAATGGTAGTTTTGTTTTAATTTAATATTTTTTACATTAAGTATAAAATTTAAATTTAATACATGAGCAGTCATCTTAATGTTAATATTTTGAAAAGTTCACTTCATTTTAAAGCAAATGAAATACGAGATTTATAAATGGACATAATAAAAAACTTTCAAAAATACATACTGGAGCTGTAACTCAGTTTTAGAGTACTTATCTAGTGTGTGTAAAGCCTTGTATTTAATCCTCAGCATAACAAAACAAAACAAAAAAATAGTTGTAAGTTGAATGAGAATGGCTCCCATAAGCTCGTGTGTTTGAATACTTGGTCTTCAGTGGAACTGTTCAGAAAGGATTTAGGAAGTATGTGAACTTATTGGAGGAGGGACTTATTGCTGGGGGACTGGCTTTGAGGTTTTAAAAACCTCAGACTATTTTGAGGTAGTTTTCTTGTTTGCCTCTGTTTGTGGTTCCTGTTGCCATGCCTTTTCTCTGCCATTATGGACTCTAACCCTCTAGAACCATAAGCCCAGATAAATGCTTCCTTCATGGTGTTTGATCACAACAATAGAAAAGTAATCAAGCTAGTACTCTGTCAAACTGAAATCTGGGAATCAACCCATGAAATCATGTCCTTATTAGTTTTAAATTTGCAGAGAAATGGTGAAGATATACGGTGAACATATATCCTATATGTTCTGTATCTAGTTTCAGTTTCCTTTTTACTGGTCTTACATTTTTGTTGTTCTTTTTTTAAATCTTTGTGAGATAAAATCTCACTATATAGCCCACACTAAACTGGAACTCACTATGTAATCCAAACTGGCCTCAGATTCTGAAAAATTCTGCTTCAGCCACCACTCTTGGAAATGTAGTAGTACACTGCTATGGCAGCTCAAGGCAGACAAGGAGGCATATTTCATAACTGCAAACCTTGCCAGACCTCAGCAGAGGGAACCACTGTCATGGCAAGTGCCACCTCAACAGTGGAACCCTGAGCATCTCAGCTCTGGTGTTTTTATTCTTTCAGAACTCCTCAGGTATTCTTCTGATAGCAGATACAGATCACTAGCAATTAAACAACCCCCACAGAAATCCAACACCTGCAAACAATACAAAGTGCCCTAGACAGCTCCTCACCCAACGGTGCATAAAACAATTATTTTATATATAACTAAAAATAAACTTCTTCAACAGAAATCATTGCCTTTAAAGCATGACTTTCATTAAACACAAGCACACCACCTTTTATTTTTTTTATTTATGTGTATTGTTTAACTGTCTGTATGTGTAATACATGAGTCAGGAGCTAGTGGAAGCCAGAAGAGGGTATCGGATCCATAGAACTGGAGTTAGGGATGATTGTGGACCACCTATTGTAGGTGGTGGGAACCAAACCAGAATACTCTGAAAGAGCAGTTAAGTACTTTTAACCACTGGGCTATCTCTTGAGCCTCTTAATTTTTTTTTTTTTTCAAGTCAAAAGTTTCACGTAGTCCAGGTTTGCTTCAAACTTGCCATGTGTCCAAGGATAGATGATCTAGAACTCCTATTTTTGTACTTTGCTTTTTTGTTTTATTTTGATTTTTTGGAGACAGAATCAGCCTCTGGCTCACTCTGTATGTAGTAGAGAATGGCTTTGAAGACCTGACTCTCCTGCCTCCACTTTTTAGACATTGAGATTACAGGTATGTTACTATACCCAGTTTTCCATATATTTTTGAGTATATTCAGATAATAGATTGATATTGGATGCCTTCTTCAGTCACTTACTACTTTACTTTTTGAGACAGGATTTCTTACTGCACCTAGAATTTACTAATTCCATTAGACTGGCTGGCCAGTGAACTCTTGGTATCTCCCTGTCTCCTCCTCCCCGTCATTAAGATAATAGACACAGCCACTGCACCTAGCTGTTTTTCCAAGGAATATTAATTTAATCTTTAAGTATATATTTATTTTACTTTTAATCAGTTCTCAGTTAGTTTGTTGTTTGTTAAAACAGGGTTTAAGCTCTGTAGCCCTTAATGGCATGGAACTCAGTATGTAGACTAGCTGCTCCTCAGCTCAGCTATTTGGTTTTCCTGCTTCTGTGTCCCAAGTGCTAGTATTGCAGGCATGTACTATTATGCATGGCTTTTCTTTTCTTTTGCTAAAAATGATATACAACTCATTTTTAACAAATAGACTTTCGGGGCCAGCGAGATGGTTCAGTGGGTAAAAACAGTTTGATCTTCAGGACCACACTGTAGAAGGAGAGAACCAACTCCTGCAAGTTGTTTCTGACCTCCATATGCACATAATGGCATGTATCCACATACAGCAATAATAAGCAGATTATCAGCATAATTTTTTTTAAAGATTTACTTATTTTTATGTGTATGGTTTTTTAGCCACGTGTACACCATGTGCACGAAGTACCCATGGAGGCCAGAAGAGGGTGTTGGATTCCCTTACAACTGGATTTACAGACCTTTGTGAGCCATCTGCCAAACCCAGGTCCTCTAGAAGAGTCACAAGTGCTCTTAACTGCTGAGTCATTGTGCCAGCCTTTCGTTTGTTGTTTTTTATTTTTATTTTTCCCCCATGTTGTTAGAACCTAGAATCACTGGAAAGAGAGAATCTTAATTAAATAATTGTCCAAATCAGGTTGTCCAGTGGTCATGTCTGTGAGAGGTTATTTTGATTGATG
This sequence comes from Cricetomys ansorgei, assembly GCA_026225945.1. Classification (NCBI taxonomy): domain Eukaryota; kingdom Metazoa; phylum Chordata; class Mammalia; order Rodentia; family Nesomyidae; genus Cricetomys; species Cricetomys ansorgei. The sequence goes on along the minus strand of JAMJFZ010001097.1, from coordinate 2,395,546 downwards.
ATTGATGTGGGAGGGCCCAAAACACTGTGGGCAGACCCATCTGTAGGCAGGTGGGTTTGCGCTGTATAAGGACACTAGCTAAGAGAAAGCTAGTAAACAGCTTTCCTTCATAGTTCTTGCCTCTGTTCCTGTCTTCAGTTTTTCCCCTGACTTCCCTCAGTGATGAATTTTTAACTGAAAGTGTAAGACAAATAATCCTTTGCCTTGAATAGTTGCTTCTGGTCACAGTGTTTACTATGGTAACAGAAAGCAAACTAGATTTTTTTTTTTTAAATGCTTAGTCTGCTAGAAGCTGTCACTGATGTTAATGTATCCATACAAAAGAGCTCAACATTCTTCCAAAGCAGTGTCAACAGCTTTTTGGGTACTAGAAATACCTTTTAATGTAGACAAACACATACGTATACGTGAAGAGTTTATTTGAGGTGGTGATGATGAGACAAGACTTCATGTAGCCTAGACTGGCCTTGAACTCCTAATCCTGTCTCCACCTCCCAAGTCCTGAGATTGCAGGTATGTGCCACAACCCTACTCAAAGATGCTATCTTTCCTATTCTGTTAAACTTTTTACTCCAAAGGTGTGTGTGTATGTGTGTGAGAGAGGGAGAGGGAGAATATGTTATGGGCTGGGGGTGCCACAGTGCATGTGTAGACAGATATCAGAGGACAGTTTGGAGTTGATTTCTCTTCTACCTTTGTGTGGGTCCAGGGATAGAAAGCAGGTCATCAGGCCAAGTGGCAGATGTTCTTTCATAAGTACATTGCCAGTTAATTTGTCTTACTAACTTAAATATTAGAAAAATGAAGAATTAAGGCAAAGCAAACATGTAAAAGGCAATGCCTGACTCTGTATATGCTTGTTCACATAGACAATAAAGTTTTTGAATAATGCAAGAGGCTGAGGTTGTTTCCTAATGGAGACCTACATGGCATAAAAAAAGAGAAAGCAAACATTTTCTTTATATAGGGATGAAAAAAAAAACAGTCTTTAGCATGGTTTACAAGGAAAGTATAAAGCTGGTGATGGCTATAGATGCAGTGATAAATGACATGTGCTGTCATTCCAGCTACTCTGAGGCTAGAGGACAGCAAATTTCACAATATAACAATATAACACAATGTGTTTGTCTCAACAAACAAGCCACAAAAATTGGTACTGAACAAAATGTTAATTTTTATGATATTAAACAAACTTCGGTTGTCAGCAAAGGAGATATAGGAGCTGGACACATAGCTCAGTTGGTAGAGAGCTTGCCTGGCATGGCAGAAGTTCTCTTTGATCCCTAGCACTAAGCCTGGTGTTACAAACTTGTAATTCCAGCACTTAGGAGGTAGAGACAGTTGGAGCAGAAGTTCAAGATCATCTTTGGGTAAATAACACTTTTTGCTGGAAAGATGACCTCAAACTCTGATGAAATGAGAAAATACTTTTGGAAGGCAATTTGACCAATATATGTCTGTATAATTACATGTTTGTTTTTAACTATAATAAAAAAGAGGTAATAGCATGATTGTTTTTGAAAGTCTTACATGATTTGAGGATTTCAGTTTTTTAGCATTAGCTGCCACTCCCACCTCTACCCCCTTGTGCCTCATTTTATTTTACTTTTTTTTTTTTTTTTTCCCGGAGATAGGATCACTGGACACTGTAAGTCCTAGACTGGCCTGGAATTTTTTGGTCTTGCCTCAGCCTTCTTTGGATTGTTATTTCATTCAGAAGCTGTCACCCTCAGCTATAGTTCTTTTTTACCCCCGTAAAACATTTAGTAGAAAGGCAGAAGAGATGGTTCATCTGTTAAGAGCATGGGGCTGCTATTGCAGGGGACCTGGTTTCAGTTCCCAGCACCTAATGGTAGCTCACAACTTTCCAAAACTCCAGTTCAAGGGACAGATCTGATTCCTTCCTTTGACTTAAAGGGTACCAGGTATGCACATAATTCACATATATACCTATCGGCAAAACAGTCATTCACACAAAATAAATCTTTCTTTTAAAACATCGAGCTATAGCTTTTTTATTCTCAGTTGTGTTTTATAGATAGATACTCATTTCTATATTTCAATGATAAGTGTCTCCCATCTTTGATTCTAGGTTATGAGCGTGCAACAATTAAAATTTCAAAGTATTTTTTATTTTAAGTATAATTTAAATGTCTTTGTAACAGCTACCTTGGAATTTTATTTATTTTTTTCCTGAAAAGTGATTTGAACCATTGCTGGTTCAAGCAACTATTTTCTATTTCATTGGTTTAAGTTAATTATATAAACCTGAAGCCTAAAAGTCACAGAGAAACTCAGCTAGAGATTTATGTTCTAAATAATACATGTGCTTAAATTTAAATCTTAACCAATCAAGTCATCATTATGTGTTTTATTCTGTTTCCTATTCAGCCCTTTTTTCTTTAAAGATAAAATTGATAAATGAAGAACTGATTAGTAGTCAGTAAGTGGATGACGTTTAGTACAGGTTATTGTAACATATAAGATGCTCAAATGTGTTAGATGGGTTTGGGAATGTATTATCTGTGGATTCCCCAGTTCTCACCTGAAATTGAGGCTAATGTGATTGAGAATTGAGAATTGTTTGTCTTTCTAAGAGGTGATCTGGTGTATATAGTAAATATTACACAACATCTTTAAAGGGTTCCTCAGGTTATAAACCCACAAATTACAACAAATCAGTAAGTCTTTCTGTTTTGAGATAAGGTCTCTTGTATAGACTGTCCTCAAACTAACTATAGGATGGCCTTGAACTTTTGATAGATAGCCCCTACCTCTACCTCCCAAGTGCTGGGACTACAGATGTGTAACACCATACCTGGACATTCCTTTTTATTGCTGAATAATGTTCAGCCATGTGGAGATACTACTTTTTTGTGTGTCTACATCACTGACAAACATTGCTTGGTTATAAATAGTGGATATTGAAATTTTTTTTTTGCCAGTGGGTTTTGGATGGATTGCTAGAAGTTGGATTGCTGTTTTGGGTAGTAAATTACAGTGTTTAGACTGGGGAGATAGTTCATTTGGTAAAATGTTTGCCTCAAAAGCATGAAGACTTGAGTTTAAACCCTAGAATTTATGTTTTTAAAGGGAAGTGGGGCATGGTAGTGTGCTTGTAATTACATTGCTAGGAAAGCAGATGCAAACATCAATGGGACTTTATGGCTGACAAGCCAGGTCTATTGAGACTATTTTGAAAAGCAGGGTGGACAACATCTAAGAAACAGTTCCCTTAAGTTGTTTTCTGGCCTATAACACATGTGCTCATGCATACACAGGCACGGTGTTTGAAAAAAAATTGTGTTTGAATTTAAAGAAACTAGGAGACTATTTTTCTAAAGTTGTACCATTTTACATTCTTTTTAGCACAGTACATGGATGGAGGCACTAGTTTTTCTCTATCTTTTCAAACATTTGGTATTATCTGCCTCCACTCCCTTTTGAGACAGGGTCTTATGTAACCAGGACTGGACTGGCACTTGCTACATAGACCAGGCTGGCACTGAACTAACAGAGAGCCACATGTTTCTGCTTTGTGAGTGTGGGGTTAAAAACATGTGCCTGGCCACATTATGTGCCTTCAAAAAAAACTTTTATAACTTATTGTACTGTGTGTATTATTAGTGTGGGCATATATTGCCACTGTGTACATGTAGAGATCAGAAGACAGCTTTCAGGAGTTGGTCTTCTCCTTCTGCCCTGTAAAGTCCTGGGGGTTGAACTCAGATCATCAAGCTTGGCAGCAAATGGCTTTACCTGCTCCTTTAAAATTTATTTTATTCTCGGTATATGGATGTTTTGCTTTCATCTATATTTGTAAACCAATTGTATGCCTAGTAGCCATGTCCCCTGGGACCAGAGTTACAGGTGGTTGAGCTGTCATGTGGATGCTTAGAATCAATCCCAGGTCCTCTGCAAGTGCAGCCAGTGCTCTTAACTGTTGCTGAGGCATCTCTCCAGGTTCAGGTTTGGTTTTCTAAATGCAGTCTTTTGATTGGGTCTGATCCTGTAGGCCTGTAATTCTAAGTACTTGGGAGGGTGAGACAGGTGGATCACAAGTTGAAGGCTTTTTTGGCATCCACATACTAGTCAAATGTCTTACACTATATATCTCTCAGACTGGCAGATGTATAATAACTATGCTAGAAGTTTAAAAGGTTTAGGTCTTCATTTAAGACTGGTTCATTTGAGTTAATGTTTGCCTATCATGTAAGGCAAGCTTATTTCATTTTTATGCATGTGGATAACGTAAGGTTAAGATTTCACCAAGAAACATATTTAGTTTCATAAGCTTTTTTAAAAAAGTAAACAACAAAGGACATGCTTTCCCAAAACTAGAGAAACTGATGAGCCATTCTGTGTTAGATTAGGGATAGACAAATTTGAGGTTTATGATTAGTTCATACTATCTACATACTGTAAAGAAAGTAGGTATTAGAGCCAAAATTTCTAGAATTCTGAGATGTGGAGATTGAGTTGGGAATTATTCAGAAACTCAGCTATTATAGGTTCGGTTCCTATAAATATATACCTCCTGCCTTGGTGTGAGGATATGGAAGCCGAGTTATGTCAAATTCCTAAAAGCCTCTGGAGATAGTTACCAAAGTAGACCATTTACCACCAGCAATAGATTACGATGTGGAGAAGAAAGTGTCTCAACTGAAAGAATGCAGAAGTAAAATTGTCAAATAATCTTGGATTTTTATCATAGAGTCTTTGGAATGTGCTATTTTTCAAGAGAATGATAAAAAGACAACACCCCAGAAAGGAATGATGATGCTCAAACCGGCATGGAGGGGGGCTACTAAAGCCCACTTGGAGTTGCCGACAGCCTTGGCAACTTGGAATCACCTTCACTAGTTCTAGTCAGGAGAACATTTACCCCAAAGTTAACCAGGCGGCACAGTGTTATCATTGTTTAACCTATTTAGCTAAGTATTTTACTTTTAAAAACTGATTTGTAAGAATTATTTTTATATATTGAAGTTTGAATTTACATAATGGTACTCTGTATTCTCTGAAAATGTGGGCTGCAAATATTCTTACCTTTTTGTAGATTTTCATTTGGAGAACAAAATTATCTCTTTTGAAATTTTTTAAATAAATTGCCCTCCTTTCCTTCTTCCCTCCCTCTTTCCTTACTTACATTCTCTTTCCTTTCCATATGTACATCATTTCTTTATGATGAAACCATCAAAATATTCTGATCTAGCTCTTGAAAGATACTATATCATTATTTCTGAAATTCCTACTGTGTAACAGTGCACCTACTCTTATTTCTGCCTAACTATAATTTAGGACCAGTGGCTAACAGAAGTTTTAAATTCTAATGTAGCTGTAGTTATAGTTAGTGTCTTTCTCTGTCATTTATTTTATTTTGTGTCTAGTTTAAGAAATCCTTCATTTCTACCAAGTTCTTGATATATATATATATTGTTTTATTCTTTGAGTTTTTAAAGTGCTGCTTTCTACAGTTAGATATGTAATAGATACAAGTTACAGTTCTGTTGTATAATGGAAGTAGTTGTAATTAATTTTTTCTTGTATAGCTTTTTTTGTAACAGTGGCTTTAGGGACTCCTCAGGTCTGTAGATGCTTTTAGCTACCTGATACCTAAAAGCACGATACATATTCAGTGTCTTTTTCTTTTGTACTTTCTTTTTTAAATCTCTTTTGTTCTTATCTGTAAGAGCATTAGGTTCATAGAACAACAGTTGTGATGGATAAGTATTTTGTGACAAGAGTTGGGCTACTAAGGCAGCAACAACTTTCTTATTGAACCAACCAAAGATAATGACCAACTAGACTGCAGTTGGGTTGGTCACTGGGAATGGCATGGGCTTTTGAAACCTCAACACCTTTTATTGGTGATGCACCTCCTCTAAGACCATACCTCCTAATTCTTTCCAAATAATTCCACTAACTGGGGATCAAGTGTTAAAACATGATGGCCATTCTCATTCAAGCCACCACAATCAGTATGATGCTTAGCATTGATTGTCAGCTTGATGGGTACTGAAGACACTTAGGAGACAAGCTTTGGGTCTGAGAGAAATTACTTAGATTTGGTTCGCTTCTGGGCATGCCTGTGAGGGTATTCTCTTGATTAGGTTTATTGATGTGGATACCACCTTTCCCTGGGGATGCTGGAGGTGAACTGGACATGAGCACATCTCATTCTTTTACTTCCTGGCAGAGGATGCTGTGTGGCTAGCTATCTTCAATTCCTGCCACCATTCCTTTTCCCACTGTGGTGGATTACCCCCAAACTGTGATCCAAAATAAATCCTTCTTCCCTTAAATTGCTTTCCTCAGGATATTCATCACAGCAGCAGGTAAAGTATATATCCAGTAACATTCATAGTACATGTATTGTTGTATATATACATCTACGCATTTTTTTTTATTTTCTTACACATCTCAATTCTACAGGGTATAGATTCATCTTTTACCCAACTTTCTCAAAAAGAAAAGAAAAGAACAATCAAAGAAAGGAAGAAAAAGAAGAAGAAAAAAAAATAGCTGGGCTTGTTTGCTCAGTTTGTAATCACAGCATTCCAGAAGATGGAAGTAGGATAATCAGGAATTCAAGGTTAACTTTGACTACATGAGACTATATTACATATGCCGCCCCCCAAAAAGCAACACATAAGTAAGAAGTTTATGTTTTGCTCATACTATGTTGAAACAACTTTGTTGTTGTTTTAAGTATGTGGATCTGGTGAGATGCTTCAGTGGTTAAGAGTGCTTGCTACTCTTTCAAAGGATCTAAGTTTGGCTCCTAGCACCCAAGTAGCTCACAAATGAATATAATTCCAGTTCAAGGGCATCTGCCACCTACTTCTGGCCTCTGTGGGCACTTGCACTCATGTAGCATACACACAGGCACATGCACATAAAATAAATTTTAAAAATTATTTTAAAAATTAGCAGAAATGACCATATGATCACCACATTTATACATTTTCACCAAAGATTCCTTGGTCTTTAGCTTACAAATATTTAAGTTGTGATTATGTTATAGGTTTGTTACCAGTGCTGTTAGTTAGGGTCAGAGCCTGGGCCTTGACATCCCTAACAATCTAGGGTGCCACATATCCTCAATAGGCCCAGTTAAACACAAAAATAGTGGTGAAAAAGAGTAACAGGAGATGTATTCAGTATGTCCATATTGGGAAGAACAACAAAGAGGTCCAGTGGTGCTCCCAAGTCCATTTTCAGGATATGAGATTTAGGTGTAAATAGAGAGAACGAGGTATGCATAAGTTGGTAATCCTGGTCAAGGTGTGATCTCCATCAACATTGTCTGGGTTGTGGTATCTCCAACAAATTGTCTGACAAGTTGTCAAATTCACGTGGAAATCTCTTCCAGCAGAGAAGGTCTCTTTCTGTTTGACAGAAGGTTGCCAACATTTCTTTCTCACAGCATGAGAAATTCTGATTTTGTGGGGTCCATGATGTCAGTAGTCTGATAGTTGATAGGAGGAGCACAAGTGTCTCTTTAGTTTATCTTCATACCTGCTAAGACAGTTACAATTTGGGTAACTAGGTATGCTCTGTTTTCTGTTAATGATATCTTCCATGATTTAGAATTGCATTTAAAATTACCCTTTGTTGCTCAAAGTATTCTTTTTGTTAATAGTGTATACTTTTATTTTATTGCACTGTATTCAAGGGATGTAAAAATGAACATCATTTGTTATTTCTTCTGGCTTGTGTGTGTGCGTGCATGTGTGCTAATTTATTAGATTGGCATACCAGGTATGATTTGGGTAGTCTAACAATGGCTGCCTCATACTGGAGAGGCTGAGAGTACTGTAGTTGTGTCCAGGAGGCTGGATGTTTCAGCATTCCCAACTGGTGCTGAAGGCCTGAAGGATTCATGGATTGTTAAATATATCTGGACACAATGCAGAGATCAGCCATTGTGGGGAGCCCAGTCCCAATGGATATATTTGATATCATAGCTCCAGCATTTGTGGCGTAGGGAACATCACAGAAGAAGAGTTGGAAATATTGTCCGAGCTAGAATATGAAGAAGTCTACTGTGAAACAGTCTCTCCTAGAAATGGCTGTATAAACAAGTCTGGAACAATGGCAATATCAATGTACATGATAAAGTGGAAGGGGGAAATATTTATGAGCCTCACCCCTAGACCAAGAACTGTAGGCAACTAATGACTGCTGGGAAGAGAATTAGCCTCTCATAGGGATAAAGGCTCTAATTGGTTATATTAGTGGTTCTCAACCTGTGGGTCCTGACTCCTTTGGAGGTCAAATGACCCTTTCATGGGGGGTTGCCTAAGACCGTCTGCATATAGATATTTTACATTAGGACTCATAATAGTAGCAAAATTATACTTATGAAGTAGAAATGGAAATAATTTTATGCTTGCGTTACACTACAGTGTGAGGAACTGTGTGAAAGAGCCCAAAGCATTAGGAAGGTTGAGAACCACTGAGTTATATAATACAAAGTGCTCAGCCCTGAAATCGTGTAAACACAACAAAAGCAGATTCAACAGGTGGTATTTATATATTGATGCATATACATGCAGTATATATATATGTATGTTGCTATAATAAAGGAATAGAAGCTAATAATTTGAGAGTGGGGGTAGAGGGAAGAAAGGGAAGAAGGTAAGTGATATAATTCTATTTTAATTAAAAATTTATTTAAGGGGCTGGAGAGATAGCTCAGTGGTTAAGAGCACTCACTGTTCTTCAGAGGACCCGGGCTCAATTCCCAGCACCCACATGGCAACTCAGTTTGTAATTCCTGTTTTGTATGTTCTGACTTGGAACTCCTGACTTCTAGTTTTCTCTTTGTTTCACTTCTCTTCTCCTATTTTTGAAGGTTTGTGAAAATTACTATACTTTTAATGAGAGATAGGCGTGCAAGTTCTAAATATGTATATGACACCATTCTATATAAAATTATAAAAGTTTTTCTTGGTATTTTTAAAATGGGGTTTACTGTGTGGTCCAGACTGTTCTCAAGCTCCTTGAACCTTTTAACTATTAGGATTACAGGTATGTGCCTCCACACCTAGCAAAATAAATTTTAATAACATACATTTATCATAAGCTTGGGTAAAAGTGCTATAAGAGTCTGTTCTCTTTTCACTTGTATACAGTAATATTTTTGAAAGGTTACATGATGTGGTGATTATGAAACCAATATAATAAGCATGCTCTTTAAGTCATCGCAGATATTTCAAAAATATGCAGCTTCACTCTCAGTATTGTTTTTTTAAAATACACCTTTAATTAACAATAACTTGCTTGCAGGTGGTGGTAGCACATGCTTTTAATACCAGCACTTGGGAGGCAGAGGCAGGTGGATCTCTGAGTTCCAGGCTAGCCTGGTCTACAGAGTGAGTTCCAGGACAGCCAGAGTTACAACAGAGAAACCCAGTCTTGAAAAAAAACAAAAAGAAAAAAACAAATTTGTTTATAGTCCTGTAATCAGTTATATTATTATCAGTTATAAAATTATCAGTGATAATTTTAAATTATCTTATAGATGTATAATTTAAAAGCTATTAATTTTCATTTTGAATGAATATTAATGATAATTCATATAAAAATACCCCAAGATCCCTTAAAATGTTAAGAGAATAGTCATGAGATCAAAACATTTGAGAAATTGCATTCAGGTATAAGCTGGAATATGAGTAAACAGTTCTGACACTCCAATCAGGTTTGTCAAATGAAACACCTGTGGTTTTAATTCTCTTAGTAATTTTATAGGTAAGTAAAAGAAGCTACTGAAAGTTAATATATAATGTCCTTTTCTTTAGAGAATATATGCTTTATTCTTTGCCAATTTAAAATCAACCAAACTATTAAGAAATACATTTATGTTTCAAAGGGGTAAAACACTGGCTCTTAGGGAGGAAAAAAACTTAGCTGTTACCGTGTGTTGACGTAGCTTGTGACTCATAATCAGGTAAAGGAAATTAGTATCACAATTTCATTGAGGATGGTGAACAATTAGATGAAAGTTCAAAAGTCTCCTACTAGTAGAAAGTAATAAAAAATAGTCAAGAAACATTGAGTTATAGGTGCTGTGAACAAAGCCTACATACAGCTTTTAAAGATGTTTAGTTGAAGAAAGTGTACATTATACATTATGTGGTAGATGGCTTCCACTTGAGGAATGAAGCCTTATCCAAGGTCATACATTTAGCCTTCAAGCCTACACAATTGGTATTTTCAAATAAAATATCCAGGGGCTGGAGAGAAGTCTAAGTGGCTTAGAGATATGGCTTCTCTGTTGTAACTCTGGTTGTCCTGGAATTCACTTTGTAGACCAGGCTGGCTTCAAACTCACAGAGATCCACCTGCCTCTGCTTCCCAAGTGCTGAGATTAAAGGCATGCACTACCACAGTCCAGCTGGTTGTGAAAACTTTCTTAATGTTTATACTACTCCTTTGGTTTGCATTTTGTAAATAAAAATAAGTCTAACCAACAAAGAAGTTTGATTATATCTGCAAATTGGAGAGAAGTACTTACTTGCTTTTTAGTGTTGTGGGAAGTACATTGACATTTTGTAGGTAAAGGTTACTTTGGAATTATAATGTAACTCCTCCAATTTATAGTAAAGCTGTTACCAGAAAATGTATTTACTTATAGCTAAATTATCAGAAGATTCACTTAAATGTTGCAGAGGGAATTGGCTACTTGTTTTTGTTGTTTACCTATTGTGTGTTAACTGAACATGTCACAGGACCCTCTGATGACAACACTGTAAAACAGAATTAAATGTACTTTTTTTCTGGTAGTGGGTTATGGAGATTAAACCCAGGGTGTTGAATATGCTGGCAAGCATAAAGCTACATCTCCAGCCCTCTTCTTCTTTTAAATTTTGAGAGTCTTACTTAGTTGCCCTTTAACAGGTTGGCCTTGAACTCATTATCCTTTAGCCTTAACCTCCTGAGTAATTGGGACTACAGGATTGTACTCCCAAGGCCAGATCTGAATTAAATGATCTCTAAAATTGCTTCTGACTGAAATGGATCTGTTCTTTTTTTTTTTTTTTAAATTCCTTCCTAAAAGCTGTATAGGTTAAGACAATAGATATAAATAACTTATTACTCAAATAATGCATATTATCTTATTATATTATTCTTTCTATTTTACTGATATTAGTTCTACTGACTAGTGCTTTAATAACAAGGGAGGCTATGCTGTCAGTTTACTTATTTGCTATGAATGTCAACTTGTAAAACTTTATACAGCTTATAGGTACTACCTTTTAAAAAAATTTATTTTTCATTTCTTTTTTTTTCAGTGTATTTATATATTTGTTTATTTAGGTTTTTTTGTTGTTGTTTTTTGTTTTTTTTTTTTGGCAGAGTTTCTATGTGTAACTCTGGCTGTCTTGGAACTCACTCTGTAAATCTAAAACGCACAGATCCAACTACCTCTGCCTCCTGAGTTCTGGGACTGAAGACATGCACCACCACATTTGACTCTTTTTTTTTTTTTTTTTTTTTAATTCATTGAAATAAGGTATGACTGTGCACCCAAGCATAACTTGAACTCACTGTATAGCTCAGGCTGACTTTGCCCTTAAGGCGATCCTCCACCCTCAAACTCCTGGATAGTGAGATCATAACAATGCCACCATGCTGGCTTTATTTTTTGAGAAAAACTCTTCATTATGTTGTTCAAGCAAATATTGAACTTAAGCCAGCCTCCAGCTTAATCTTCCACTTTAACTGAGACCACAGGCATATGCCACTTCATCCAACTAGTTCAGAGTTTTATTAATCCATTTGAGATATTTACTGTTGACAACAAATACACAAGGTCTTTTTAACTAGCTTTTTTTTCTGTAGTTGTCCAGCACCAAATCAATATCCTATGATTTGATTTAATTCTAATACTATGTACTTGAAGATAGGCTCCACAGGCTAAGGCTGTGCCTTCAAAGATACCTGTACTTTAGATTCCAGGGCCCATATTTCCCTGTATTTCATCAAATGTAGCTCCAAAGTTAAAGACTCTTACAAATTCCCTCTTAAGGTAATAATTTGTTAGAATGACTTATAAAATTCAGGTTTTAGACTATGATAAAAGACACAGGTCCTTGAGGGCTTCCCTGTCCCTGTGGAGTTGGAGTGTGCCATCCCTTTGAATGTTAATGTTTGTCAACTGAGAAGCTATCATTTGGGGGTATTACATAGTTTTCATATATGTATGTGTATGTATATATATATATATGTGTGTGTGTGTGTGTGTGTATATATATATGGATATATATATATATATTTCATTAGAGATAAGCATAGATCATTAGTGATTAGACTCAATCCCGGAGTCTTTTCCCTTCCCTAGAAGCTTTGGCATAGTGGGACTGAAAGTTCAAACCTAATTGTGACATGGTCATTCTATTAATCAGTCTCCATCCCGAAGTTATCAAGATGCCTCTCAGCCAAAAGGAGGACACTTCAATATTCAAGTAGATTTCAAAGATTTTAAGAGTTCTGCTAGAAACTGAATATGAAAGCCAGGAATGGGGTCCTTCCCCTCATAACTGAATGCCTAAGACATTCAGTTGGAAGACTGACTGACTTGAAAGACTAACAATTTAACAGCCCCCTTTACAGATTGATTGCATCATTGAATTCCCAATTTTCTTGTTTAGCCTTTTTCTTTTCTTTCTTTTCTTTTTTTTACGCAGGAACTAATGCCAGTTAATAATTGCACTAATCAGTCTCCATGCTATTAGTGTTCACAGCTCGGATGGAGATGGAAAGGTACCCTGGCAGTCTAGAGCCAAGGAACCACACAATTCTGAAGTGGGGAAGGCAACCCACTTGGAAGTGTTAACAGCTCTGAGAGGAAAGGTATCCTGACAGCATGAAGCCAAGGAACCACACAGCTCTGAGGGGAGAAGTTTCCCTAGTAAAAGTGTTGTTGCTCTGAGGGCCAGATGTTCCCAGATGATCTGGAGTGGCTGCCTCTGCTTGGGAAGAAGGCAGCATCCATAGCTACTCAAGAGAATTGATCAGAATGCAGTTCTCTATATAGGGTTTCTTGGTGGGTAGAGTTTTCCAGGCAGCCTGGGATTGGTGGGATTTCAAGTTTAAGGATTGGTGGATTTTTGAGCTCAGGAATCAGTGGCTAGTGATTGGTGTTTTTGTTGTTGTTGTTTTGTTCTTTCCACCTTCTTTTCACCCTAAATTTTCCTGCCTTTGGGTCAGGAAATGGCCCTTATGGTCGTTAGAATAGTCTGTGGGGAAGGGCCTAGCCACTCCTTTGAGGGGCTTACAAAGGCTAACTTTATACAGAGGATTAAATTAGCTTTGAATTAATGAGGACTCAACTTGCTCTGGGTTTTAGTGGCCATAGCTTCTTAACATAAAACTTCTAAGAGGCTTTATACATGCAGAGGGGTTTTTGTTTTTTTTTTGTTTGTTTGTTTGTTTTGTTTAACTTCATTATTCATCTGATGATCTAACTAGTTAAGAGTCTGGAGGATATCACCAGTTCAGATCTATGAGAAATGTAAAGTTACTTTTTATCTCATCTCAGTTTCTTTCTCACCTCATGTTCTATCTCGACCAGTGAGAGTGCATTCCTCATAATTGCATTTTAAGACTTCCACTCCCTTAGAGAATGCCTTGAGAGTTGCTTTGGGTAGAAATGTGAATCTTCTCTCTCCTAGCATTTGCATCACCACCCTTCATTAACAGGTACAACAGGAGCTGGATCTAGTGGCACTTGTAATCCCAGTATCAGGTAAGCCAAGACAGGAGGATTTTATGAATTTAAGTTAGGCTGGTTTACGTATCAAAACATCATGGGGGTGGTGCAAGGATACAAATGCATGCTCACACATTCCTCCCTCCCAAAACCTTCTACATTTATATTTTTGCAAATTCCTAATTTGAATAGAGATACAGAGCTTACCTGATTGTTTTTATCCCTAGAGCCTGTTTTATACCATGAAGGCTTTTAGTATAATGGAATGGTGAGGTGAGGTGAGGTGAATATGGATCTGAAAGCAGATTGGGAATCTGTTAGTGTTTACAGCTCAGAGAGATGTAAGTGAGTGACCCTGGTGAGTCAGGAGCCAAGGAACCACACAGCTAGCTCTCAGGGGAGAATATCCCCCACTCATCTTAAGTGTTACAGTGTAACAGCTCCACTCCATTTGATGACAGAGTCACATAGTGCAGCAAATCTCACAAAAGAGATTTATTGGGAGGGAAGAAACCAGGAGAAGTGACTGCCTCTGCCCCAAGATAAGCAGTAAAGAACTAAGCAGAATGCAGCTCTTTATACAGGATTTCTTGGGGTGGGGGTGGGGGTGAAGCTTTACAGGATGATCTAGGATTGTTGGGATATCTGTGACCTGATCTTGGCAAGCTCAGGGATTGGTGGGTTGTTTTGTTTTTGTTTTTTGCTTTTTCCTGTAGGGAGGGGTCTGTCCACTCTCCTGCCTTTGGGGCTAGAGAATAGTATGGGGGGAGGGCCCTAGTCACTCATGCCAGGAGGAGTTTGCAAAGACTGTCAAATATGTATGTTTATAATAGCCATATAGGGATTAATTTAGCTTTGAATTAGTGAGGATTAAACTTGCTCTGGGTTTTAGTAGCCGTAAACTTAACATAAAAACTCGAGGGGCTTATTATAGTCTACTGGGTCTTTTTCCTTCATTATACCCTCTTTTGTTTGTTTGAGCAGAGGATACCTGAAGTTGCATGTTTGATTAAATATGTATTACAGATTGAAGCACAAAATCACCAGTTGTGGATGTCTTCTATGTTGTAAGGACATTTAGGGTCCCTCTTTAGTCAACGTAACTGTAAAGACTTTGGAAGAGTTTTTTTAGTGACTGATCATTTTAACAGCTAAGACCTTATGATGTGTATGCTTGTGTACTTTCTGTTGCCAGTATCTCCCATCTCTGTATTCAATGATGAAGAGAAGCAATATTTTTCTATTTTAATAATGAGATCAGTTTGAAATACTTTATTAACTGAATAGAGTGGTGATTGTTTTAACTCAAAAACGCCCTTACTATTACAAATACTGCTTTGACCTTATAATCATTCTTTAATGTTTAAAAAATTGGTCTTTTTTGTGAGGTCTGCAGAAACTGCAAGGCTTTATATACTATTTTTAATGGACTAAAATAGTATGTCTTCACTGACCAGCTGTGAACATAAGTATTCTTTAAATTCTTCATTCCATGCTTGTGAACTCTTGCTTGCTGAAGTGTCTTGTAATTTCTTTGAGGGTATTTTTGACTGGAGAAGAAAAGCTATTGAGTATTTCATTTTATTTTATTTCCCATATAAATAAAATGTTTATTATCATGTTTTCTAATACCAGTTTTGCTTATAAGTTGTATTTCTTTAGGGCAAAATAGCTTTTCAAATTATATAAGTTTTATTTTAATCACATGTATCACTACATACAGATATATGTAAAAATATTAAGCATTAGAATGTATAATGTTAATAAAACACAAAATAATTTTTCATTATGTGAAACCATGAATATAGAATTTAGATTTACTTACATTAAAGTTTAACCGACAAGTTCATCTTTTATTGACAGTCCTATGCTATTAAAATTTATAAGATCAGTATAAAAGTAAAGTGAAATAACGTAAGACTCACTTTTAAAATAATTTTTTAATACTTTGCCTATGTTAGCAAGGTAAAAATGTTTAAGAAGTAGATAAAAGTGGGAAAATTGCTCCATTCCTTGATTGAATTGTGATAAAGTGATCTAATTCTTCTATTTATTTTATTCTTCTGAATGGACTACCCATGGATATATCCTGTTTGCTATAGCTAGTCCTGATGAACAGAAGCTTTCAGAACAATTGCAGCTGATGGGACCTTGGAGAGGGCACTTCAGGAATCCAGACTGAACTTGAGTCACCCTTTTATACCTAATTACCTGAAGACTTTTCTCAGTGACACTGTAGGAGCAAGTGCAGCAACAGCAGTAGCAGCATGCTCAGTGGATGGTAACAAACCAGCCTACCATGAGTAGAAAAGGAAGGGGGCAAGGAATCTGAGGACTCAGATTTAGGACTACCATTACAGTGGTAGTCCTAATTCAGTCTTCATGGTAGTTAAACTTTTATAGAATTTACTTTTGCCCCTTCAATATATCAATTTTTATTCTAAAAAGTATACTTTAATATGTACAAAAATTTAAATCGACTATGTGCATACTAAGGGTATATTTTCAGAAAATAGTCAAATTTTCAAATACAAAGTAACACTTTTTAAAGTACTGATGATTTATTTGTTTATTTGCTGTAAAAAGAAATATTATGTAGATAACTTAGCTACCATAAACTTTTAAGAAAAAGAATTACTTAATTCTAAAATAAAATTACTGATAGCCATTATTCTTGCCTTACTTGGGCTATTCATATGACTTGTCACAACTTTTGAAATGAAATTTCACTACTTGTAAAGACTTACATATAGTTTATGAAAGCATCTATTGTGTGAATTATTATGTATTAAGAGTGTTGTGGCTTCAAATAAAAGCTAAATATTCTGCTTATATTGAATAGAGTTAGG
Organism: Cricetomys ansorgei; assembly: GCA_026225945.1. Classification (NCBI taxonomy): domain Eukaryota; kingdom Metazoa; phylum Chordata; class Mammalia; order Rodentia; family Nesomyidae; genus Cricetomys; species Cricetomys ansorgei. Next base: position 2,378,977 of record JAMJFZ010001097.1, on the reverse strand, counting down.
AATGAGGAGTGCATTATATATAATTTACAACCTTGTTGACATTCAGAAAACTTCCTGTCTGTGGGAAAGGCAAATCTGTTCTGTTTAATGTGCATTCATAAGTGATAGCAAACTTATCACATCATTTATACTTTGTCCAATAGTATGTAAAATTTTATTATTATATTTTAGCTAGATGTTGTATGATATTAATTACTTGTATTTCGCTTTAGTAAATGTATAACTGTCAACTATCAACCTTGAAATATTTTTATTTTTTATGTGTAATTATATCAAACATTGGAGACTATCAGAAGACTCTAAAACTTTTATTTTATATTAAAGTGAATCGATGAATAAATTGTGGCTTAAAATGACACCTAGATTATTCATTAAACAAAAGTAAATGATATGGTCGCAGTTGTGTGTTAATTTAATTTAACTGTATCACAAAGAGAAGTTTCTTCAAACTCAGCTGTTTAACACATTAGATAAGAAATAATGAACTGTACTAATTTCTCAAATTGCTTACAAAATATAAAATATACAGAATACTTGTAAAGTTAATGTATCCCTGAGTTTTATCCATACTGCATTATGTAATACCTTCCCTTGAATCTGAGAAATATTTTTGAGTGAAACATCTGAATTCTCATGCAAGTAGATAACTGGAACCTATATCATATTTTGCTTTACAGATAAGTTACAAATAAACTTATTTTAAACATTTTTCCATTTCCTTTTGGTCCTAGAAGTATATTTCATAAAAATGTTGTCAAAATGCTTAACAAAAACACAATTAACTGTAAAAAACTGTGAAAGAACCATAGAAGAAAACACAGCCTATAAAGGAAAGGGGAGCAGAGCCACTTTAAAATCTTCTTTTTTCTTATTAATAAGGTTTATTTTGAGAATTTCTTATATCCTTTCTATTTCCCCTCTCCAAGTCTTTCATTTTCCCACCCATTCCTCAAATCTATGGCCTCCTATTTATGAATAATTATTGTTACATATTTATGTGATTACATGCGCACACATGTATATATGAATACAACTTATCCATTTAGTGTTGCTAATAGGTATATGTGTTTAAGGCTGACCACTTGGGATTGGATAATCTCTCATGTGGGACTTGTCCCTGGAGAAGACCTTCTCTTAACAGCCATTAAGTACCTGTAGCTGTTTGTCTAAGGGTGGAGCTTTTGTGATTTCTCCCATCTCTCTTGACATATCTACTAGTATTGTGTTGGTCTTGTTTAGGTAGCTGTATAGTTGAGATTTAATGGGGGTTGTTTCCCTGTCCTATAGAGATAAGTCTCCTAGTGGACAACATGGCTCTCTGGCTGCTAAAATCTTCCATAGTGTTTCTTGAGCCTTAGGTGTAGGAGTGGTTGGTCTCTACATTTTGACCAGTTGTGGATTAGCTTCTATGTGTGGTGAGAGAGGATAAATATTTAGAATGAAGTTTTAGGATTTAGGACAGTGGCAGTAGAGTTCCTTCTAGGGTACATGATCTCACCAACCACAGTATTTGGCTAGGTTTATAGTACCCAACAAGAATTTACTCCTATTGAGTGGGTTTAAAGTCTAATTGGGCAGCTGTTGATTATACCCAAGATTTTAAGTGCTCTTATTGTACCCTTGGTGATATCTTGCCTTGCTAGTCATTGTGGTTCATCATCTTTACAGCTAGATTAGAATATTGTTTCTTTTCTCCCTTGGCAGCTTGCATAGTATCTTCAGATATTATAAGACTAGTCTTCAGGGAGGAGGCTTCCAGGTCAATTTCAGCCTAATTTCTTCCAAGTACTGTGTTAAAAGTGTGTGCTATCTCAGCAGTAGGGTTTTAGCTTCAAGTTATGGGAGGCAGTCAAGAACAGCAATAACCTATATTGCTTTGGAAATTTCTTGGACTGACCAACAACTCAAGAGAGGCACTTAGGTTTTTATTAAGCAATCTATAGCTCTTGGAGATAGCATTATCACCCCAAATGGTGTAATATCTTTTAAACTGTATGTGTGTGTACATATTCATACATATTTACATATACACATATATTCATTGTTATGTAAGCTATAGCTTTTTTCCCTCTACCTTTCCTCTCCAGTTAACCCACTCCCATTTTTTTTTTTTTTCATTTTCCCCTTCATAGCACCCATGTTATACTACCGTCTCTAGAGCTCCTTCACTCCTTCTCCTATTTGGAGCTAGAATCCACAAATAAGAAAGATGATGTGGCACTTACCTTTCTGGATCTGGGAAACCTTACTCAGTATATTTTCTAGCTCTGTTCATTTACTTGCATATTCAATAATTTCATCTTTTTTATGACTGAGTAAGTATTTCATTGTGTTATGTACTCCACCTTTATTTGTTTATTCATTTTTGATGAAGGACATTTAGGTTGTTTCCATTTTCTGGCTATTGTGGAACAGAGCAGCAATGAACATCGCCAATCAAATATATGGAATAAGATGTCAAGTCATTCGGACATATGCCATGGAATGGTATAACTGGATCACATCATAGATCTACTTTTAGCTTTTTCTCTACATACTGATTCTGTAGTGGTTGTACCAGTTTACAAACCTACCAACCATATCCTCACCAATATTTCTTGCCACTTTTCTTGATTTTTGTCATTCTGAGTGGGATGAGATTAAATTTGAACATAGTTTTAATTTGTTTTTCTCTAATTGCTAATTATATTGAAAACTTTGAAAATATTTCTTAACCATTTTTATTTCCTTTGAGAACTCTGTTCAGATCTGTAGCCCCTTCCTTTTTTAAATTTTGTTATTTGTTTTCTTGACTCTGGTTTGCCTTTCTTGGATATCCTAGTTGACAGATTCTCTCTTTACCTATAATTGATTGTTCTTTAGCTTTTAGTTTAATGATGTCTTATTTGTCTTTTATTGACCTTAATTCCTTGGGCAAATGGAATCCTTCTCAAAGTTTTTTTTCTTAGAGCCATATTTTATAAGGTACTGCCTTTGTCTTCTAGCAGTTTAAGAGTTTTGGGAATCACATTGAGGTCTTTGTTCCTTTTGGAGTTGTCTTTTGTTCTGAGTGATATATAGGGGTCTAATTTCTTTCTTCTGCATGTGGCCATCCAGATTTCCCAGTGCCATTTTTTTTTTTTTTTTTTTGGAGATAATTCTTTTCTCCAGTGTATGTATTTGGCATCTTTATTAGACTTCTTTCTTTTGGTTAATTAGTTTAATGGTCTGTTGATCTCAAAAAAAGAAAAGGAAAACAGCTCATAGAGTCATTTTTTTTTTGTAATATTTTCTTTGTGTCTATGCCATTAATTTATACTCTGACTTTTATTATTTCCTCCCATATACTGGGTTTTGGTTTGGTTTGTTCTTGTTCTTCCAAATTTCTGAGTTAAGGAATTAAGTCTTTTATTTGTGCTTTTTCTGATTTCTTTTAATGTAGGGGTTTATAGCTACAAATTTCCCTTTTAGGACTGCGTTCCAGAGGTTTTGTTTCATTATCCTTCATTTTCCTTTAATTTGGGGAATTTTTTTCTTTGTTGATTTCTTTAATCCATTTATCATCTAGTAATATGTTGTTTAATCTCTATGAGTTTGTATAGTTACTAGACATTTATTTGCTGTTGATTTTTAACTTTATTCCATTGAGATCAGATTGGACACACATAATTGTTTAAGTTTTTCTGAACCTGTTAAGATTTGTTTTATGTCCAAGGATATGTTCTATTTTAGGGAAGCTTCCATGGGCTATTGAGTGGAATGTGTGTTCTTTGGAGTTTGGGGAAATATTCTGTAAGTACCTGTTAGGTCCGTTTGATGTATGACATCATTTAATTCTGATGCTTCTTTATTTTTTTCCAGATGACCTATGTATTGGAGAAAATGGGGTACTGGAATCACTTCCTGTGCTGAATTGGAGCTATTCCATGTCTTTAATTCTAATATTATTTATTTTATGAAATTAACTGTGTCAGAGTTTGGTGCATGTATTTTTAGAATCCTATTGTCTTTCGGTTAATTGTTTCATTGATTAGAATGAAGTTCTCTTCTGATTAGTTTTGGTTCAAAACCTGCTTTGTCAGAAATTAGGATAGTGACAACTGATATCTTCCTAGTCCCATTTCCCTAGGATACTTTTTTCTGTCCTTACACTTTAAGGTGGTGCCTGTCTTTAAAGTTTCTTGTAAACAACCCAAAAAAATGTTTTTTCTTTTCGAAACAATATCTCTATGTAGTTCTGGCTATCCTGGAACTTGCTCCATAGACCAGCCTGGACTTGGCTCACAGATCCTCCTGCTTCTGCGTGCTTCCTCCTGCAACCCCACCTCCCACCTCACCACCCCACCCCACCCCACCCAGCTGCTGGGATTAAAGGCCCTTGCTATCACGCTTGGCCTGGGTTTTGTTTCTTAATCCATTTTTTTAAATTGTGGAGTTGAGACCATTAATATTTGTAAAGTAAATGTGTGTCTGTATATGTTTGTTGTTTGTATTATCATATTTAGTGTTTTAGTCATAGATTGCTTTGCTTTCTTTCTATAGTCTCTTGGCTGCACTTATTCCTCTCTTCAGTATTAAGTATTGTTTATAATATTCTCTGTAGAACTAGTTTGTTGGACATGAATTCTTTTAGTTTATATCATAGAAAGTCTTTTAGTTTATATCATAGAAAGTTTTTCTTTCTCCTTCAACTATGGAATGACTTCTTCATGCCTTCAAAAATAGTACCTCCTGGGAAACTGACCCATTACCAAGTTTGGATGCCAGCATAAGATATAGCCATGGCTGCCTCTGGATTATAGCTTCTGTGTATTGACCTTCAGGAAACACTACCCAGAACATTTGACCTGAATAATGCTGATCTCTTCCTAATTATTGCAAATTCTTCAGTCCCAACTGACAAGAACCACAGATTCTTGATTGAAAATATCAAAGGACCCTTATAATCTTGAAAAGACCCTCAAAACTTCCTTCTGAAACTTCATGAGTCAAACTTTTAATCATATGCACTGCTCTTTATCATCACTTCCCAAGTTCCCACAGTAGCTTACCAAGTTTTGAACACTCTATGGCTTTTCTAGCCTAAAGTTCCAAAGTCCTTCCATCATCCTCCCAAAAATATGGTCAGGACTGTCACAACCAATGTTCCACAAACCTAGTATTAATTTCTGTCTTAAGTTTTCTTTTGCTGTGATAAAATAACTATGTGATAAAATAATAAAATAATTATGACCAAAAACAACACACTTGTAGCAGTAACCTATTTTATCCTCTGTTTAGGGATAGAGAAAGGAAAGATAGAATCTTCACTGCTTTTACAAGTGGCCTTAATATAGAAAGAGAGAAAGGTGGAAATCTTCACAGCCTCTTTTTAGGCTGTCCTAAGCTCAGATCTCTCCAACCTTTGTTCTTTTAGGAATTATCACACTAATGAATGACAGCAACCCAACCAATGAACCACCAACCAACACCCACACTGACTCTCAAGGCTTCAGACCTTTTATGTCCTAAGCGGAAAGTTCCCATTTACCCATGCTGCACGCAATCCTAAAGACAAGCTACAGTTACCAAAACGACTGCATCTCTAACCAAATTATAGCCACCCACATCAAGCATTTCAAATCCAACTCATAAACATCTACGACACCTGGGGTACAAAAATTTAATTCAAACACCATTTTGTGTTTTTAAGAAACCAAAATAACAAAAACTTATTCCAAGTATTCCTCTACACTCCATCACCTAAGGAACTCAAGACAGGAACTTAGAAGCCCATGGAGGAGTGCTGCTTACTTTCTTGCTCCCCATGGCTTGCTCAGCCTGCTTTCTTTTATACCCAGGACCACCTGCCCAGGAGTGGTACCATCCACAATTGGCTGGGCTCTCCCATATCAATCATTAATCAAGAAGATGGCCCACAGGTTTTACCACAGGCAAATCTGATGGAGGCTATTTCTCAGTTTTGGGTCCCTCTTTTCAAGTAACTCTAGCTTATGTCAGGTTGACAAAAAACAAAACCAAACCAGGACAAGGCTAATCTTAATTTCAGCTCCCACTAGCCTCAGTATTTCAATCATTTTACTTAACTCAGTTTTCAAATCCTAAGTTTTCTTCATTTCATTCAGTTTGTATTTTCTTGGCCTTCACTCAACTTATCAATAAGCTATCAGTAAACTTTATCAATAAGATCTTTAAAGTTCATTGAGCTATTTGTGTCTTTAAATACATTGAATTCTTTGCTAAAGTGATAAAATTTGTATTCTTTTAATTTTTCTGTCTTGGAATTTATTTAGGTAATTCTCCTTGGAGAACATTACTATAAGACTAGTGGGTTTCAGGAGGTGTTGGCCTTTTGTGTTACTTGTTTTTGTGATGTGACTTTGGCATGTTGATTTCTTTCATTGGTTGTTTCTGATATGGAGTTCTAGCTTGCCAAACCTGGGCTGCTTACAAGACCTGAGTGTCAGGAGCTAGGCCTAGTAGATAGCTTTGTAGAGCATGTTTTACCAGGGGACTCAACAAGGAAAGCCATCATAGGAGTTTCTCAATAGGAGCTAGGCCTGGGAATATATATGATATGATGGACTTGGTTCTATATTGTCCAGTTTTAGACTAGCTGTGATGAAATTATACTATTGCTTAGTGAGTCATTAAACATCTTTTATCTCTTTGAATCAAGACTACACCTTTAATATGAACTGCTTTTTTTTTTTCTCAAAACTATTGGAAACATTTTTATTCATAATAGAAGAAAAAGAAAATCACAGTTGATCAATCAATGTGTGCTTTTTATTTAGATTTGAATATATTTTATTATTCCTTCCAAAACAGACACTCCTTGAATATGCAGAAAAATGGAAAACTTCAGAAGACCCCTTACCTTTACTGGAGGTATACACAGTGGCCATCCAAAGTTATGTTAAAGCTCGACCATACCTTACCTCTGAATGTGAAAGTGTAGCCTTGGTTCTGGAACGCTTGGCATTGTGAGTAGAACTTTGAAAAAGGAATCAAAGACCATAATTAAGATCTCAGATCTTATAGTTATTTAATTTAGAAAAGATTTTATTTAAAATAATTAATGAAGAGTCTTCTGATATTAGAATTATTGGTTTTGTTTACTTTTATTTTCAATAATCATTTATATCCTTTTCTTTTTTAGAAGCTGCGTTGAACTCTTACTGTGTCTACCTGTTGAGTTATCAGATAAACAGTGGGAACAATTTCAGACATTGGTACAGGTGAGATTTCTTAACCTATTTAATATGCATGTAACTTAGTCAGTTTTACTTATTTGGTTAAACTTTAAGCATCTAAATGATGTGTTTATTTAATATTTGTAGGTAGCTCATGAGACGCTGATGGAGAGCGGCAGCTGTGAGCTGCATTTCTTAGCTACTCTAGCTCAGGAGACTGGGGTGTGGAAAAACGCGGTACTCTCCACTATTCTTTCCCAGGAACCATTGGATAAGGATGAAGGTAAATTTTCTAGAGAGAGAGAGAAAGAAAGGGAAATAAATCATTAGTCTAGGAAAAACAAATGTTTAAATTTATTTGCGTATAATTCATCTCAAGATGTATCAAAGGAGGACCATTTAATTAAATTTTATGTGAAGGATTTAAAGCCTTTCAACTTTATTTGGGGGAAGATCTAGTTATAGGATTTTAGAATAACCAAAATCGTAAATTTTTTCACCACCTTTTTTCATCAGAAGAATTCTTTCTTCAATATTCTGGCAGATAGCAATGTAATTTATATATAATGATAGACTCATTTGATAAAAAGAAGGAAAAAATAAGATAGTAAATGATTTTCCTCAAAACAGAGGAACTGCTGGAACTCTTAAGTCTTATGTTTCTAAGATCAATTCTCTCAGATTATTGTTCAGTCTGATTGTGTTTTATTGTTTTTTAAGCTCAGGCAATAAAGAACCCAGTTAAACTCAAATTGGCAGGTATTCCATTGAAGTAGATAGCTAAGTCATTAATATGGGACAACATTTAGAATATTGAACTACATACACCATGAAGACCAGCAGCACAGTTGTCTCCTTGAAATTTTTTCTTTCAAATTACTTAAGTTAATTTTAAGTAGTAATTACTTAAAATTATTCTGGCAAGCAGAGGTGCAGATCTCTTTGTGAGGTCAGCTTAGGTTATAGTTACGAAGTAGCAATGAAAATAATCTTATGGTTGGGGTCACCACAAAATAAGGAACTGTATTAAAGGGTTGCAATATTAAGAGGGTTGAGAATCACTGCCCTAAAGTGGAGTACTAAGAAGAAATTAGCATGTCTAGTAGAAAATGGCATGTTGTTAATCAGTATCTACCTCTTTTATTATTGCTGATTTTTTATTGACTATTGGCAAAATCTAGGTAATTTTGCTCTGTCACAGTATGTTGTGAAGGCCATGAGATGGGGATTTAAGCCAATGTTAATGAACTCTACTGATATTTTGAAATTTACCAGAAGGCTTCCCTGTTCGTTTCTATAAATATTTCTTTAGACAAGTCGTTCCCTCCTTCTCTTCTGTCATCTTTCCTGATTGTTCTAGTGTTAGCTCTTACTTCAAGGTCATCCAGATCTCTAGAGAAATGGAAAGTAGATCTTATTTTTTTTTTGCTGGTGGTGGTGGTGGTGGTGGTGGTGGTATTTTAGACAGGACCTCACTGTACAGTTGAGAGTGACCTGGATGGAACTTCAGACTTTGTAATGCTGGGGTTAGGGTTAGCATTAGGGTTAGGGTTACTTTACCCTTCCTGGCAGAACCTCATTATTTAAAACAACATCAGTCATTTTTGGAGTGGCAAATATTAGGATTCTTTGCTTTTGAAATATTATATTTCTCTCTAATAGATTAATACCAATATGCTTTATTTCTAATATCAGATTATTCTTTTAATCTTTGTTTTGGAAATGCTAGATGTAGTATGTTAATAGTAATATCAAAATTATTTTGAATATGGTTCATAACAGCATGCACATGTGTTTATATATGTCCTTTTAATAGCTTTTAAAATGTTCCTGTGATACAGGTAGGATTTATTGTCCCTTGTCTGATTTACAGATGAGTAAATGGATGCTCAAAAAGATTGAGGCAGAAAAAGTCTTTTTTTGTATCACATTTCTAGTGATATGAGGCAGAGCTAAGAATAAAGTTCAGTCCTGAACTTCCTCTAGTATTATATCCTATTACAAGTGGTCTAATAAAAGTAAACTTATAGCCAACCTAAATATAGGATCAGCTTCTCTTTCTGTTTTCAGTTTTCCAGTAATAATTTTGCCAATTTCAGTTTCCCAGTATATTTGCCAAACTCACAGTTTGTTAAATCAGAAGAAAAGGAATCTCAGCTTTATCAGAGGTTTAATGTAATTTTAAAAGATAATATTCTCTGTTGCCTTACTTGTTTGAATGTTTTTGACATGGTACTTGTTAACAAATGGCTCTGCCTGTCAGTCTCTTTACTGCTTTATTTCTTAATCGTAACCTCACATAACCATGGAATAATGGATAACCATGGATTGTAAGTGGCCAGATCTTAATACAACATCTGAAGCAAACTGAGTTATTGATTTGAGAGATTCTACAACCATAATCCTCAGTCTTTACTTAGCTCTGTATTATTTTGAAAGCTGCTTTGTTGAATAACTACTTAAACCAAAAGTATATATTTCTTCCTTGGAAAAAGTTGATGGAATTAAATTTTGGCATCTATGTTCTAATTTACTTAAAATTTCAAATTAGATACTAGGTTTGACAGCTCTTGGATCTAATAGTCTCTGTCTAGTCCTTCCACGTAGCCTAAGATAGCCTTTAGTAAGTGCTAAGGGGAGAATAAACACATAAAGAAAAGGGGCTAGGCTTCTAAAGGCTATACTTGTTTGTTTATAGTGAGGCCCTTGAAGTTTAGGTGGTGTATTTGAACAGTGGTAATCCACTTAATCAGTATTTAATTCAGTATTATTTTACTGAGTCTGCTAAATTCAAGCTAAACAACAACAAATTGCTCTTTGATTTGAAAGCATGACTATAGATAGAGCTCAGAAACTACAGATGCTGGTTTCACTTTGGAATTTCAGCCTCCTAGAATTAGGTAACTAATACATCAATATAAGGCAAGTAGATGGTTTGCTTTGGTTTCTTGCAACAAGGTCTTAATGTTTAAACCATGTTAGCTTCAAACTCATGATGATCCTTCTGCCTTAGTCTTTCCAGTAAAAATATGAGCCACCACACTTGGCTTCAGGTGGATAGTTTTGAACGTCAAAGGAAATAAAGGCTTTCTTAAACTACTTGTACCTTTCTTTAGTTGTAATTGAATTGGAACATTACTTAATGCTCACTTATTTGTCTTTGTACTTTAATGCCCCTCTGAAACATCACTGAAAAATGAAATCATTCCAAATACTTGTAAAGACTGGCAAATATAGTTGAGTCCATTCTTACCTATTAAGAGAATCTTGATTATGAGAATTATATTTTAAAATTTTTGTCTTTTAGATAGAGGACTGTTTCTAAAGCTGGTATTGAGTAGTGGAGGATGACCTTCAATTTTGGTACCCACTATCCACACCTCCTAAATGCTGGTGTCACAGGCGTGTACCATCATGCCCTATTTATGTAGTGCTGGGGATCAAACCTTGAGCTTTATCTACAGTCTGCAATTGTGGTATGTGTGTGTTTTCAAAAATCATATACACTGTGTAGGTATCAAAGAGCCTGTGTGCCAGTACCTTAGAAGCAGGAGATTAATGTTGAGTGTCACATTAGGAGGAGGAGCATCTACTTTTTTTTGAAACAGATTCTCTTATTGGGATTTGTAGGTCCTTATTCAGCTAGACCAATGGATGTCCAGTGAGTTCCATGACTCCTTCTGTCTCTTCTTTCCAGCACTGGGGTTATAAGCACACACCACCATGCCCAGCTTTTTATGTAGGTACTAAGGATAAAACTCAGGACCTCCATGCTTGAATAGCAAGTACTTTACATCTCCCTAGCCCCCACAATTGAGATTTTTAAAGACCACTATCATAATCATGCTTAGTTTTGTTTTTTAATGTACTCTGAAGATCTTTCTGGTGTGGCATGAACATCTGTTATCATGATTCCTTATCTTCAGATATGTATTTTTTCTTCTCTTGAATTGTGTTATCAACATCTAGTCTGTATTCCAAATGTGGTAGAGTGAGCTTTAGGTCACCCCATTCACTATAATAATTTGTACTTAAGTTAATATAATGACTATTATGTTTTAGGCTAGCCTTTCTCACAAGTCATTGAAATCATTACAGTCACACAAGATTTCTTTTTAACTTTTATTTTAAATTCTATGTATATGTGTAACTGTAGATGCTAGATAGATTAGGGATCAAAGGCTTTTTACTCTTTTGCCAAATTTAATTACTGTTTCTTAGTCCTGGAGCCCTAGAGTGTTCAGCCTCCATACAATGTACTCTTAAGCCTAGAACTAGAAGGCTTCAGCCTCTGTACAATCTAGAACATTTAAACCTCCGTACAATGTAATCAATCTTTGAGACTTACATTGACTGAGCCATTCTGACTAGCTCCTTCTGAATTCAGAGCTGTCTGGTTCAACTCACTCTCTGTTTTGGCTCAAACTCTTTTCCAAGCTGACTGGTTCAAACTGACCTGAGCTGACTGTTTTCTGACAGAACTCTTCAGACTCTGTTAGATTCTGGCTAATTCTCTGTCTTAGACTGAAATGCTCTACACAGCTTCAAACTGACTCACTCTTCCCATCTGATAATGACTTCTGTTGAGCTGCCTCTTTGTTTCTGTGTCTTTCTTTGAGCTCTCAGTGCTCCATACTGCCTCAGTCAGCCTCTCTGCTTCTCTGCCTTACCCTCAGTCAGACTGCTTCTTTTTCTTGTCCCTGTCTGCCTGCTGTAACTGACTGCTTCATATTGCCTCTATAACTGACTCACTCTGAGCTAAGAGCCTGCTTTATGTATCATGAGAGTTGGGCGTGTCCCCACTCTGACTCACTCTGTTAACTCTTCCTCTGATTAGTCATATTGTCTCTTCTTCACTCTGACTCATCTCAGAAGTCACTTCCAATCTGACACTGAGTCCTTCTGAGCTCTGCCTCCTGTGTCTATTTCCACACTGTTTTTCTTGGGGATTAAAGGCATGGACCACCACTGCCTTCTGAATACTGGGATTAAAGGTATTTGTCAACATTCTTAACATTCTTTCTATGTTCCATCTAAACCACACAGGCCTCTAAATGTAAACCCCAGCTTTCATACTGACCTATTCCTTTACATATATGTGTGTGTGTATATAGGTATGTACACATGTATGGATGCCCCAGAAGGTCAGAGTTTTAAATATCCTGGAGCTGGAGTTACAGACAGTTGTGAGTCACCTAGTGTATGTGCTGTAAATTGGACTCGGGTTATTCTTTAAGAGTAGTATGTGCTCTTAACTGCTAATTATTTTCAGCCCCATCTTTGTTACTCTTGGAGTGTTATATTCCCAGTCTGCATTTTTACACTTAAAAGTACATAAATGATAATTTAAAGATTTATTTTTATTTTTATTTGCCTGTGGAAGCCAAAGGAGACCCAGGACCTGGCATTAGAGCTGTTTATGTGGTTGATGGGATACAAACTTGGGTCCTCTGGAAGATCTGCAAATGCTCTTAATTGATGAGCCATTTTTTCAGTCCCACATAAGTGATATTTTAACTTTTTAATTTTTTGTTTACTTTATATGGATTGGTGTTTTGCCTGCATGTATGTCTGTGTGAGGGTGTCAGATCCCCTGGAATGGAAGTTACAGACAGTTGTGAGCTGCCATGTGGGTGCTGGGAATTGAACACAGGTCCTGTGGAAGAGCAACCTTTGCTCTTACTGCGAGCCATCTCTTCAGCTCCACATAAATGACTTTTTAAAGCTAACTTCACTAGTCCATTCATTCTGTCACCCCAATTTATCAAGATCCTTTGAGCACTGTATTTATTATTCAAGGCATTTTTCTTTTTATTAATATCAGATCTACTAGCATGATGCTTTACAATCAAGGTCTGTAATTACAACCATTAAAACAAACAAACAAAAAACAAAGCCAACCACAGTAGTATATGCCTGTAATTCCAGCAGTTTAGAAGCAGAAAGATCCTAAATTTGAGAAGAGCATGGGCTACATAATTAATTCAAGACTAGTCTGAGCCAGATTCTGAAATCCTGTCCCAGAAAATTCAAGGGCTGGTTGGTAAGTACCTGCTTACTATGCTCAACACTCTGTGTATGATCCACCACTACTAGGAATGGGGTGGTGGCAAAGGTCACCTTCAGAAACTGAGGCCCTCATGTGTGCTTAGGTTCTTATCTGCTGTCAGTCCTTTTATCTGTATTATTTAACTATTGTTGCTTTATTTATCAAATACACCTATATCATCTTATATCTACTTTTCTCTTTACGTATTTGATGAAAGACTGTAAACTCGTTGTTCAGAGTTCTCTTAGCAAGAGTGTTCAGTATTGAAATGAGTTTGACCTTACTTATTATTTTTTGTATTGTCTTATGTCTCTGAGATAAGCTGTCCTGGAGTATGGACCATACTCGCTACCAACTTGCTGCAATCCTTCTTTGCCTCCTGGGTGCTAGGATTAACACTTGTGAGCCTTAATGCCCAACTTCATTTATCATTTATTGTTTTTAATTACACCTTTACAGAAATGATTTTGAAGCATTAATAATCATGTTACTATGGTACATTGACCAAAATAAGTCATTATAAATATTGATTATTAATTAAGTCTAATGCTTCATTCAGAGTTCCGTAGTCTTTACTTAACAGCTTTTTTTTTTTTTTGTCTCAGGATCCAATCTAGGACACCACATTACATCATTCATCTTTATAGGTTTTTCTTGGGTATGATAGTTTTTCTGACCTTACTTTTTCTGACAACCTTGACAGTTTTGATGAGTACTGGTTCAGGTATTTTGTGCAATGTCCTTCACTTGAAACTTATTCGATATTCTTATGATCACATTGGGGTTGAGGCTTTGGGGTGAGGGACCACAGAGAGAAAATGCTATTATCATCACATCATGTCAGTGTGACTTATCCATTGCTGATGTGAACCTTGACAGCCTGCCTAGCTGAGTAGTGTAACAGTTTTCTATACTGAACTTGATCTTCTTTCCATTGTTTCCATCCTTCTTTGAAGGATATTTCTGTATACATCTCACACCTAAGAGGTAGGAAATTATTCTCTACCTCTTTGAGTGGGCAGAATCCATATATCCTCTGATTTATTTAATATTAGTGTGTACTCGTGGACATTTTTCAATACTTTGATCAGAATCTACTACTACTTTATCGCTGAAATCATTGTAGTGTGTGGCTATGACTCATTAATTTAACTCCTGATTGCACTGACATAATCCTATCATCTTAGGATTTGTTTTTTATATGAGCCTTGTTTTCTCCTATTACAAAATGTTCCAGGCTTCTCTTACATATTTCCCTGGTTCCTTTTATTGGAGAATAGTATTAGAAACCAAGAAGTGGGTCATTGAATGTGTTCATTACTGCTATAGTCACTCTCTAGGTCCTCTGATTAGATTGTGTGTGTGTGTGTGTGTGTGTGTGTGTGTGGTGTGTGTGTGTATGAGTGTGTGATGTGTGTGTATGAGTGCACACACAAATATACAAAAATCTAATAGTAAATATATTAGTTAGTTTAAACTAAAAAAATTAGTTTATGGTGATGTGTCCAATGTTAATTCATTATTGCACTCTTATTATTTTTCCATCTCTTAATGGGGGATCTTTAGATATTTGTCATATAGTTAGACTTCCTCCTCAAACATGTTTTTCTTTTCTTTTCGTTTCTTTTCTTTTTTGGCAGGGTTTCTCTGTTGTATCTCTGGCTCTTCTGGAACTCATTCTATAGACCAGGCTGGCCTTGAACTCACAGAGATCCGCCTGCCTCTGCCTCCCTAGTGCTGGGATTAAAGGGGTGTGCCACTGCCACTTGGCAAGCTTTTTTTTTTTTTTTTTGTAGTGGATGGAACTCAAGCCCCAGAGTAATGTTAGGCAGATGAGCTGTAATTCAGCTCCACCATTAGATTTATTTATCATGTTTTACAGTCTGTTCTAGACTATTATGCCTCTTAAGATCTTGGAATCCAAGTACCTTAACAATCTTTTTGCTGTAAAGTTCTATATAATTTGACAAAAACTGTTATATATCCATCTATAATAGTTTCACTGTCCTACGCAGTATCTATACATCACCTGTTCATCTTTCTACCCCAAACCTGACAAATACAAATCCGTTTGCAGTTTGTAGTTTTGCCTTTTCCATGCCGTATAATTACAGCCTTTTCCATTTGGTTTCTTTGAGATAACAATATACATTAAACATTTCTCCATGCCTTTGTATGACTTAACAGTTAATCTCTTTTTATTATTGGTTAGTATTTCATTGTACAGATGTGCCATGATTTATTCACTGACCATTATTATTTTTACTTGTTTGAACAAAGCAACTAATAATTTTTTAGGTATGTTTCTGTGTAGTTACAAGTTTCCACATGAGTTGGGCAAATGCTTCAGAGTTCAATTACTGTATCTTGTTTAAAACTGTTTTAGCTTTCTAAGAGACTGCCAAACTACGTATTCAAATGCTTATACAGAATTTTGTATTTTTGTCAACATTGGGTGATAATTGTTGTTACTCAAGATCTTCACCTGCATTTGTCTAGTTTTGGTGTTTTAGCCTTGTAATAAGCATTGTAGAGATATCACATTATTTTAATTTGCATTTCTTCATTGATAGATGATATTCAATATCTTTTCAAATGCACATTTGCCATCTGTATATCTTTGAATAAAGAACCTGCTCAGATCATTGCCTCTTTTTTGAAATATATTGTTTTCTTGTTGGATTTTAACAGTTGAGGGATACAAATGTTTCAAAAGACCATAAGTTTTGTTGGTGTGTTCTTTTACTCTGTCTTAGCCTTCCTCCTAATGGTTACTGATAGAGCAGGTCTCATCTTTAATAGGTCCAGCTTCTCAATAATCTCTTTTATGAATCATAATTTTGTTGTTTTCATCTAAAAACTTCATCACCAAATTGAACATCATACAGATGTTTTCTTTTGTGTTTTTCTCTAGATGTCATAGTTTCACATTTTGCATGAATTTTTTATTTGTTTTGAGATTTTTTTTTGAAAAATATAACCTATTTGTGTTGAATAAATTCTTTTTTGGTTCTCAGTAACCACTTATATTTCTGAACAGTCAAAAGCCATTCTCAGACTCATATCATTCTGTTGCTTTGCAAATGTACCATTAGCTTCATTTTGAATATGACAGTTTTCATCCATTTCAGATTATTCTGTTTTTTTGTTCTTTTAATTCAAAATCTTACCCACAATTCATAAGAGATGAATTCTCCTTTTATCATAACTAACTCATAATTTTAAGCAATAAGCCCTTCCTAGAAACTTCCTTTTGCAGCTTTAGTGCCCTAACATTTTGATGAGTTGGAGGTTAGTTTGTGGTTTTAATTTTACTAACATTTAACATTTTAATTTTTTAATTTTTTTAAATTTTACTAACATTTAACAAGTATCTTAACACTTGTGGCACATCTTTAAACATGAACTTGCTTTTCTTTTGTGTGTATCATTTTAAAATAATACAATTTTAAATATAAAATAAAACTTAGTAACACTGGACTCTTCAGCATTTTCCACCTTTGCTCTCTATTAAAATAATTTAGTTGCCCTCTTGTCAGCTTGTCAACCTTTTACTGAATCTTGAGCCCACTAATTCTCTTTCTTCCTTCTCAAAGGAAATGTTTAAAGCTTAAAGCTAGTTCAGATACTACTGATTCCTCTTAGCCCCATGAGTAGTACTTTGCCTTAGTGATGCTGCTTTTGTTGAACAAAATCACCTTTAAAAGGAAACATTTATTTCATCTTATAAATCCTAGGAAGTCATGTCAGGAACCAGAGACAGGAACTGAGACTGGCCATGGAGGAGTCCTTCTTACTAACTTCCTCCTCCTGACTTGCTCAGCCTGCTTTTTTATAGCACCAAGTACCACAACCTCAAAATGTCACCATCCACTGTGAGTGGACCTTCCACACCAATCATCAATCAAGAAAGTGTGTGTCTGGGGTGTATGAGTGTGTGTGTGTGTGTGTGTGTGTGTGTGTGTGTGTGTGTGTGTGTGTGTGTGTGTGTGAGATATGTGTGTGTTTGATGTGCGTGTGTGTACATGTGGAGGTCAAAGGACAACTTTGTAGAATTTTTCCATCTTTATGAGTTCAGGGTATCAAACTTAGATCATGCCAGACTTGGATAGTAGTAAGTCTGTAAGTAGTAAGCAGTAAGTCTGCTGAGCCATCTTGTCAGCCTCAACCTTTTACCACGTTTTTTAGGTATGTTTATTTCTTCAATGATGTAGCCTGAAAAGTTGCCCATATTCTAGTAAATGACCCCACAACTGTGTATATTCACACAGCCCTAATTAAACTCAGTAGGTGTTTTTTCGTTTGTTTTGATGTGAAAGTAGAAAGACAGGATTCTAGATGGAGTAGGTGAGGATAATATGGATGGGAAGAAATAAATATGATCAAATTATGTATATATATATAAAATTATAAGAATAAATTAAAAAGCTAAAACAACAACAAAAAGTACTTCAGTATCCTAGATTCGTAGATGGGAATGTAATGGATTGAAGTGTTAAGAATGATGTTAAGATGAAGAGACCTTTACAGTGGTCTAGTGATTTGGGCTGGGGTTGAGGTCAGTGATGGGTGGTGGGAATAAAGGAAACTAAATAGTAAATGGACTAGATGAATTGGATATATGGATAATTTTTCAGAGAAGACCATTTTTGAGGCTGACTATTAAAGTTTCTGAGTTGAGCCGGCTAAGTAGATGTAGGTATGGAAATGTTACATATTATGGTTTAGATTTTTTTCCTTTGGGGGTTTTCCTGTTTACTTTTTTGAAACAGGGTCTTGCTGTATACCCTAGACAGGTCTAGAACTTACTGTGTAGCCCAGGCTGTCCTCCAACACATTCTAGTCTTCCTGTTTCAGCTTTTCAAGTGCTGGGTTCCAAACATTAACCATCATGTTCAGCAGGAGATTCTTTTGTATGCTGTTGGATATCCTTCTGGAGAAATGCATCAAAGATACAACAAAAACAGTTGTTTAACCTGGGCATGAAAGCATGCCCTTAGTAAATAAGTTGGCCCCACTTTTTTTGGTGGGGAATCCAAGATCACTGGGACAAATTGTGTTACACAGAGCGCAGTATTTATGCTGTGGTTTACTTATCATGTTCAAAAATATCTTTAATTATGTTTCCTCCTCTTCCTTCTTCCCCTGTTTCTTTTCCTTTACTTCATCTCCATCTCTTCTTTTTCTCTCCTCCTCCTTCTCATTTTTCTTTTGAGACAAGGTCTTATTTTGTAATCCTGTCTAGACTTAAACTCAGATACTCACCTTCCTCTCTGCCTCCCAAGTGTGTGAATTAAAGGTGTGTGCTACCACACCTGGGTAATTTTTTAATGTTATAGAAGTGAAATTTTATGGATGAAAGACATTTTTAATTAAAGTGGTTGAATATCATACACTTTGATTGCCATTGTGTTACTTAGCAGTATTGATAAGCCTGAAACCAGTTAACACCTTTTCTCTCGAAGTGTGTAAATGCAGAGAAAGTAGACCAAGTAAACATGGCTACAATTTAAAATATTTTATTTTTTATGTCAGGAGAGTATGAAAAGCATAAAACAAAGTGAAATTTGGTACTTTATCTATGTATTCAGAGATAAAGACCATTAAACGTTTTCGTAAGTCTGTAAGCACTAAAGCACATTGCCGCTGTTTTAATAATCACAGTTCTATAAGGAAAACCATGTTGGACATTGGAGATAGTGAATTATACAAAGGAGTGAGGGAAAGAAGATGAGTTTAGGATAAGTAGGAAGAGTATTAGGAACAGGGAGAAGTGGCTTTAGTAGATCAGTTTGAGTGCCATTGTAATCTTCATTTGAAGAATTACCTTCCAGTTATGTAACTTTTATTTAAAGGCATGTGCTGCTTCAGAACTCTTCACTGCTGTAAAGTATATCTCCCTCCCTCCCTCTCCCTCCCTCCTTCCCTCCCCCCCCCTATATGCATATACATATACATATACATAAATTTTTTTTTTCCAAATTGGAAGTAGGTACAATAATCAGAAGCTTTTTTTTTCTGGCCCTATTAAAAATTATAAAATTAGAAATCATAAAACACATTCTAGTCTTGGTTCTGTCATTAGATGATTTTATGACTTCAGGAAATTATTCATTTTCTGTGAGCCTGTTTACTCATTCTGCCAAAGATGGAGCTACCAATATTATTCTTACAAAGTCCTTTCTGCTCAAGTAGTCTATACTTGTTAGAAATCCATTTTTCTCTAATTGTTGCCATTGGTTTTCCATCATTAAAACATAAATACTATGATTTTGAAATTTATAATGTTTCTTTTATAATTATTTTATATTATTTTATGTGTGTGTTTTGCTTGCATGTATACATGTATACATGTGCACCACCTGTATACCTATTGCTTGGAAAGATCAGAAGAGGGCATCAGATTCCCTGGGATTGGAGTTACACATGTGGTTCTGAGTTACTGTGTGGGTACTGGGAATAGAATACAGATCTTCCTGAAGAGCAACAAGTGCTGAACCAATTCTCTTGCCCTAATACATTTTTTTTTAATATACTGATCTAACAGCACAGTTGTCATTTTAATTTACATACTCTATTCTAAAAAATTTTAGGGATTGTTTGAAATTGACCTTTTAGGAAATGACATCAAATTTTTGTTAGATGCTTGCCACTTTGAAATTCTTACTTTAACACAATCTTCCAGATTCTATTGATTATGAATTTCTGTGAGAGATTTTGTAATAATTCCTAGACATTGTATCTCTGGAATTCCCTTTTGAAAAAAAAAGAAAGAAACTAAAGCTGTTTTTTTTCATGTCAGTTATTCAGATAGCTAGAACAACTTATTTCAACTTTACTTAACTAAATAGTTACTTAAAACCTTTAGTGTTTGTTTTGGTAGTGAACTCAATTGAAAATATATTGAATTATAAATGTCCTAACAGGATCATGTGGAACTAAAAAAAGAAATGTAATGTATTACACTTATGTCAGGTAGAGGCACAAGATACTTACACATTTGATTTGTTTATCTGTATTCAGTCTTTATAATTTCTTTGTACTTCAGTGTAAAGATTAAGTGACTAGTAGGTACAGAGGTCTAGACCAGGAAATAAAGGTTTAAATTTGGAATTCTGTGTTATTGCTTAATATTTGTGACTTTAGTATTGAAGAATTACAGTCATGGTGTTTTATAGACATGTCATTTCCTAGTAGAGCAGAGACAAATTAAAAATAAAGTTTCTAGAAGGGAACACAGGATGCTGAAAAGGAAAGACTATCTTACAAACTACTAACTAGGCACATCTTCCACAAATTCACAATTAGAGAAAATAATGTTTCATCTACAGAACATTTCAGTTGTTGGTTATTAGAAGTTTTCTAAAGGCTTCATGCTAGCCATCAAGAAATAAATGTTTAAACATGATTTTTATCCAGATAGAGAAAATTTAAAGAAAGTATTTAAATTTAAACTTGTTAAACATAAATTCTCTTACACAGATACAGAATGACTTCATGTTGTAGAGAATCAAAAGAGCACAGGTTTGAACTTAATAGAAATATATTGTATATAAAGGTCTTAGCCATATGTTGATGTAAGTAAAATCACAAATACATTTAAGGGATTTGTTGTTTGGCAGACTTTCCCCACTTCTTACTATTTCTTATGCATATTTTTATTCTAAAGCATCTATTAAAAAGACAGGCTTCCCTTTTGTAAAAGAGTAGGTACATTGTCAACAGTATTGATTTTTTTTTTTATTCTAGACTATCCAAATACCCCTTATTATTACCCAGATAATTGTGTGATGTTCTGAGCTGTTTATAAATAACTGCACTGGGATGAATAATTTATTGTAATTTTAAAAGAATTTGGTGCAGAAATATTTGTATAATCAAAAAGTTTATTCAAGCTAGATGTGGTGGTATACACCTTTAATCTGGAGGCAGAGGCAGGAGGATCTCCATTAATTCAAGGCCAGCCTGTTCTACATAGTGAGTTTCAAACCTGCCAGGGCTACATAGTGAGACCCTATCTCAAAAAACAAAACAAAACAAAAAATCTTCAGCCCATTCTAAATGGTACCTTAAGTGTAAAAACATTCACTGTAACTTTAAAAGTTGACAAACCTTGTATGGCATCACATGCCTGTAACCCTAACATTTGGGGACTGAGACAGATGAGTCACAAGTTTTAAACCAGCTTGGGCTACATAGAGTTCAGGCCAGCCTGAACTATATAGGCAGTTTCTATTTCAAGGGGATTGGGGTGGGCAGTATGGCCTCCACTTACTTACAGTGTCAAATATTGTGTGATATCCTCAGTGACAGTAATAGAAAATTGCCAAAAGGGAAGAGTTTTTGTTTCTGTGTTTTTATTATTTTTTTCTAAGTATTTGTATTGTAGGTGAATTACCAAATGTTAATAATATATTATGTCTTGTTTTTTTAAGTGAATGAATTTTTAGCTTTTGAGGGTCCCATCTTGTTGGATATGAGAATTAAACATCTAATCAAAACAAATCAGTTAAGTCAAGCAACTGCTCTAGCAAAGCTGTGTTCTGACCATCCAGAGATTGGTACAAAAGGTAGTTTTAAGCAAACTTACCTTGTCTGTCTTTGCACATCATCACCAAATGAAAAACTAATCGAAGAGGTGAGTATATTTTTTGTTAGTAATTATTTTTAAAGTGGATAAATTATTTTTAATTAGATTTAGATTAGAATGTTTTGGGCTTCCTTGCTTGTAAATAATGGAGCACTTTTGTCTGTCTTCTAGTATGGTATGCTCCTGAGTCAGGGCAACTTGAATCTAAGCTGCTTTCAGAATCATGTTACCTTTGGCAATATTTATATTATAACTTCTTTCATTTGACCTCAGGATACCTAAGAGTATTTTTTAGTTCACTAATTTAACAAGAAAAGTAATCCTAGGTAGAAGTCATATAATTATATATGTGGACTATTTGTAAATAAACACATTATATAACAATATGCCATTTAAAATTAAATGTCATTTGTATATTTAATATGAATGTTTATTTTCCCTATAAGATCTGTTTTTTACTTCATTTGGCATAAAGTGTATAACTGGCACAAAATCTGGAAGTATGATCATTACCCAAAAGGAAATTCTACATTTTCATGCACACAATTTTACAATTAAAGTTGATACAGCAATTTGTTTTTAAAGAATCTAGATAAAAATTAATAGCGCATTGAACTGTAAGTTTTCAATAGAATACACTGTTTTCAGATGTCTTATATCTTTGCTATATATCTTGACTCTAGAGCACTAAAAGGAAAATAAAAATAAATTGTGGAGGTCAAGCCAGCCAAAATTCAGGTGTAAATAGGGCAGATTACTTCCAGGTTCCACCCCTTACTGAGTAGCTATTAGCAGTGTATTGTTACTGAAAGGGAGATTGATTGATTGTGTGTGTGTGTGTGTGTGTGTGTGTGTGTGTGTGTGTGTGTGTGTGTGTTTGTCAGGGTGGTCACCTATAGAATTCCCACACTCCGGTGGATGGCCCCACACTTAAACACACATGAGCAGCACTCATTGGACTCTAGGTTTGTTTGTTGGCTGATAGTTTGTTAGGTTGGTTGGTTGGTTGGTTGGTTTTTGGTTTTTTTTTTTTAAACCATGAAGACATTGGGTAAGGAAGATAGCGTGATCATATTTCATTGTATACCAGTAGAAAATTCACAAGAGTAAAGAAACTCTGTGGATGGACTAGATATATTAAAGGGAAGAGTGAAATGCAAGATGGAAAACACAGTTATCAGACATCTTATGTGCAATCCCTAGTAGACAGAGAAGCCTGTAATTAAAGTTCAGAACCATAGTTGTCTCAAAGGTGAATGCCCACATGTACTCATGTGTGTGATGGCTATGAGCCACATTCTTGTGAATGCAAAGTTAAGAAGCTAAATGATAAAGATTTGGACTAAGATGATAAATAAGCTTCTTGGATATGGTGAGGTTATTAGAAAAAATTACAAAGAGTATTTCCAGGCAGTTTCTAAGCTGGATGAAGAAACATAGGCTCCCAGTCTTGGACATTTATTGTATTAGTTTAGACATTGTCTAATTTATTCCTGCTTTTCCTTACTATTTCTTTAATTTTCACAATTTGCATTTTTCATTTGTCATGTATGAGACTAAATTTAAAACTACAGCTTTCTTACCAGTTGAAAATGACAATATAACTGACAAATGTAAAAAAAAAAATTCTTATAATACCTTTTGAAATCTGTGTGGCATTAAATGTACAATGTGTATTTTATAGGCAGTATATAGAAATGGATGTGCAGTGAACATGGCATAGTCTCTGCACTAAAGAAGCGTGTTAATGAAGAACCATCTAAGGATGTTATTGTTAGATTGCCTTTGAGGTTGAAGACTGAGTTTGTAGTCTCAAACTGTGTTTCTAAATCTTTAAATAACCAGATTTTGAAATACTCAATTCATATTCTCTTGGTATAATTATCTAGAGTTAAGTAGTAGCAGCCCAGCCTACTCTGGGATATATTTCAGAAAAATTCTCTCTGATGTTGCAGAGTGATGCTATTCTCCTATTCTTTTATTACTCAGATAGAATTACCTGTTTTATCTTCTTTTTAGTCTTGTTCTTAATCATGGTTCATGAAAATCTCTGTGTCCTCCATCCTATGAAAAAGGTCAATCATAGTGGTCAAGTTTTAGGGTCTATGTATATGAATATCCTTGTTCAATGTCCCTTTCCTTAGAAATAGATTACCTTTGCAATATTTATACTAGAAACATATTTGAAACTTGTTACTTGTTGTCCTTTATGAGGAAAATATTTTAAAATTGACTTGTCAACCAGGCCTATTATTTCTGCCCAAAGGAAAAGTAGTCATGTCACCTGTACCTTGAAACTTTCCCAAAGACATTACCCACCCTTTAGGGATTGTGTTCATAAATATATTCGGTCTCCCACTCAAACATATTTTTTGGTTTGTTTTATTAGGCTTAAGATTTGAGTTTTAAGAACTTACTTCTTAGAGAATATGAGGATATATTTAAGAGTCAGAAATGGCCAGGATTGATAGTCCTGAGGAAATTCTTGTCTATGTGAGCCAATAGGCAAGAAATTATTTCCCAGTATATAGCAGCTGTCCTTGGCAGATGTCAGACTTATGGGGCTATAAAAAAGGGATGTTCATCTGACTTCTTTTGAAATAATGAACTTTTCTTGGATTCTTGGCATAGGTAGTAGAAACAGTTGACAGCATTAGGCTAGATCCAGTTTTTCAGTTGATTTTAGAATAAACATGCAAGTTGTTTTTTTTTAATCCGCTCTTGTTTTCTTTCTAATCACTTTCCACTTCACATTCTCTGAGATGGAGAATATGGGTGAAGTACTGGCCATACAAGCATGAGAGCTTGAGTTCAGACCCTCAGAACTCATGTAAAGCCAGACGAATATTGTACCCAGCACATATCTGTAGTCCTAGTGTTCCTATGGTGAGGTGGGATGCAGAGACACTAGAATTTCCTGAACCTTCCAGGACCAGATAAGCTGTACACAGCCATAAACAAGAGCAAGGTTGAAGGTGAAAATAGACAGCCAGGGAAGACAGGCATTACCTCTACATCATGCTGTGTCATGCATATGCCAACACACACAGAAACTACAAGGATTTTTTTAATGCCCTTAGATAATCAATTTCAAACTATAACTAACATACTTTTCTTATATTTTCTATACACATATATTTTTATACACTTAAAACACACACACACATACACACAACATTCCTTCACTGACAGCACTTTTCTTTTACTGACATCTTTTCATTCCATTCCATGTACATTTAATAACTGCATGGCTCTATAATGTGGATTTGTAGTATATTTAACCAGACACTGAACGTTTAGATTGTTGTCTTGTATGTGATTTTTGCATCCTTGCAAGTATACTGATAGGTATAATTTCCAGAAGTTAAATTGAATCTAAGAGTCTACATATTTTAGTACTGGGAATGGTGGCACAGACCTGTAATCCCTACACTTGGGGTGGGGGTGGGGGGTGATGAGGCAAGAGGATTGCAAATTCAAGGCCAGCATGAGCTATGCCCTGTCTTTTAATAAATAAATAAGTGAATCAATGAATGGGTGTTTGGGTGGGTAGATGGATGGATGGATGGATGGATAGATGGATGGATGGATAAATAGACATGAATCAAGAATTAAACAAAGTATCTATCTATACATTTTAAATAGAAATTCCTTCTTTCCTGACACTAGAAATTGTTGAATTAGAAATAATTCGCTAGTTGTATGGTTTTTACATTCTTTTAGGTTTGATGACAGATTTACCATTAAAGTTCTTTTCTGTATGAAACATAATTTTATTTTGACAAGCAAATTGGGTAGTTTTGATACTATTTAAATATAATTAGTACTAATATATTTAAAAATATATTTAAAATTAGTAAACATGAACCACTACTTCAATGTTTTGTGCTTTTATTAAGCAGCAGAAAGCCATATGAAAACAAAAACAATCACTATTTACGTTCTGAAATTATATAAGAGTATTCAGCATAGTATATCTTTAAGAAATAGATCGCTTGTATGGTTTAAATTTTTTTTCTAGCATTTGACATTTTGCTTATTTTTTAAAAACAGCACAGTTCCTAATAGGTAATATATTGGTAATCTGTAAAATATGCTGCTTTGGAGTTTTTAAAACATTTATTATTCAAATGGTTATATTTTACTTCTACAATTTTAATTCATTCACTCATTAATTTAAATATAGTTCCATTGTCCCTGCTATTGTCTTTATTATTTATTTTTTAAGAGGCTACCTCTTGGTAAATCATGGAAATGAAATATCTGAAATTTACTGTTTAAGTTTAATATCTAGCAAACAACTACAAAAAAGTTGAAGTTTGAGCAAAGTTGTATGCCACAAAAAGTCTGGCAACCTGAGTTCAATCCCTGGGACTCATGTAAAAGTGAAAGGACAGAGGAAATACCACAAATATCTTGTATTCTAGTTCACAGCATATGTTCCCATACACACAACAATAATAAAATCTTTTAATTGAAGCTTTTGTATATTTTGGATATGCCATATGCTTCATTTGGTATATTGTGTGCATACACATACATAAACACACACATACACACGTGTGTGTATATATATTTACAGGAATAAATGCGTACATTAAAGCATGCACTTTAAATATTAAGTTAATTTAATTGAAGTAAATTCGATTGGGGAAACAATCATACATTTGGTTCCATATGATCTTTCAACAAGAATCACAGGTTTTAGAAGAAACAATAATGAGATTTAAATAAATCACATTTTCAAGAGAAGGAGTTTTTTAAACCTTAAACAAGTAGGACCTTAGTATGCTTAGATATTTGGAGTTCTGAGGCGAGGGCAGACTGGAGCTAAGCCTGTTTTGAAATCTTGACTGTGCTGATAAATTTACAATTTTGAGTAGATTAAACCTGTTTGAGCATCTCTACTCGGCATATCTGAGATCTGAATTTTCCCATACTCTAAAACTTTTTGAACATAAACATACCACCAATGTAAAATACCACATCTGCTGTCATACGATGAATCATGGCAAGACACAGGTACACTAAAGTTACTACATGGGATAATGATCTTCAGGCAATGTGTATAAGATTTGAAAAGAAATTTTGTGTTTAGATTTATATTCCAAACCCAATATATCATTGTATATATGCAAATAATTTTAAAAAAGCTGAAACGTAATGCATATCTCTTTCTAAACAATTTAGGAGACAATCAACCTGTGGTAGTATCTTCCCAGCAAGCTCTTGCATGTATTATCTATGTTATTTCAGAAGAAGCTGACCCTAATAAATAGTTTACTCACATTACTGTTATTAACATTTTATGAAAATTTAAAAAAAAACAACTTGGAGTTCATGTAACTGACATTTGTCATGGATGTATTAGGGTAATTAAAATTAATAAAACTCTTATAAAAGATAATGTGATAAAATGACAAGAGTTTAGGTCTTTGAAGTCAGTCAGATATGGTTTGTTTTGATTTGTCTAGTTCTAGTCTAGATCTTAATTATTGCTACCAGAGTACATAATGTCTTTCTTACCTATAAAATGTTACACTTTCTGCCTAGTGGTAAAAATTATAATTAAATAATATACATGAAATGTTTGACATTGTATATAACATATTGTAGATATTTTAAAATTTGATTGTATAAATATATATCTTTTAGTCCCATTTCTGTCGGATTGTGTAAATGGGGTCACTTAGAGATAGAGATTTGTTACACGTCTGACAGAATAGTATTAGAAGAACACTCATTGTACTAAGGTACCAAGAGGTGGTCCTCAGACTCATGGTCTTGATTCAACCTCTCTAGGGGATAACATGTGTCTGACTACACACAGTTTAGCTTCAGTAAGAACTTAGCTATTAATTTCATACTTATATTTCAAAAATTGTTGTTTTGGGGCAAAAGAGATGGCTCAGTGATTAAGAGCACTTAGTGCTTTTGCAAAGGACCCACGCTTGGTTCACAGCACCCACGTGATGGTTTATAACCATCCATAACTCCAATTCCAAGGAATCTGATTCTCTTTTCTGGTCTCTGACACCAGGCACACATATGGAAAATATATACATGTTTATACATGTAGGCACTCATGCATATACATAAAACAAAAATAAACTATTTTTTAAGGTCTTTAAAAAATACATCATTGTTAAATCACAAGACTGGAAATTGATATTTTTCTTAGTGATTGGTCTGTTTTGGAACCCAGCTTGGCTGAGAACTTCTGATCTTCCTGTCCCTCTGCCTCTTGAATACTGGGATTTATCAGCAAGCACCACCATGCCCAGCCTCTTACTAATGTTTCCTAGCCAAATTTCATATAATGAAACCTCTTAAATAAATTGCCACACATCCTTCATCCTCATTATCATTTATCCTTAAAATCACATAATATTGTTATCCATTTAAACACTTCTTCAAACTTAAACACAACATATTACACATACCCTTTTGCATACTTTGTATTTGGTTGAGTGTAAGAGAGATTATCAACTAGGAGAAACATGTGGTTCTGTTACTAATGGTCTTTATTTAGTCTTAACCATCTCATCTATACCATGAGAAATTAAATCTTTCTATCCCATGAAACAGAACATTTGTTGTTGTACAATGTTTGTTACAGCAAATGTAGAAGTCATTGGTTAATTCTGATATATAAAATAAGGTTGTACATTTTAAATTTGCTTTAATAGGTTGGATGACACAGGTTGCCTTGATCTAGATTATTATATGAACTTCTAGGAAAGCTTAGAAATGGAATAAATTTATATGAAAAACAAAATAGAGTTAAGTGAGCTTATTTTAAAGTAATATAGCTATATACAATGTTTTGGATTGCTTCTTCCCTTAAGATGAATAGACATTTAGTTAATTAATCTGTATACAATGCATTCTCTATGTCTTCTGGTTTTAGTAGTAATTTGTATCAGTGAGTCAAAGGGGAATAGTAAAAGTGCTTTTCTGGATAATGGATTCAATTTAATAATAAAAAATGTTTATGATTAACACTAGTTATTTACTGAGCATTAATAAATTACTGAAGGTAGTTGGTATCCTGTGTTGCTTAATATTCTTTCAGAAAACTATATTAATTTTAAGAAAGGTGATTTTTAAAAACTATACCCAGCCTTTATCTTGATTATAATTTGATAGTATATAAGCTAATAACATTTTGCTGATGAAAATTTGTGTGTATCAAATGAAACAAATTAAATATATTGCTATATATACATATATATATATATACACACACACACACATATATATGTATCATAAAACCACTTCATGGTATGTTTCTGTTTCCTTTTTCTATAGATTTCAGAAGTTGACTGCAAAGATGCATTAGAAATGATATGTAATTTAGAATCTGAGGGTGATGAGAAAAGTGCCCTTGTTTTATGTACTGCGTTTCTATCACGTCAGCTCCAGCAAGGAGATATGTATTGTGCTTGGTAAGTTGGTTTTCCTTTTTAAATTAGATTTCGTTAAGTAATATAACAAAGGTCAGATGTAGTGGTAAACACTCCTTTAATCCTATTACTTACTCTAGGGGCATAGACAAGCTGATCTCAATGAGTTCTAGTTTAACCTGGTCTACATAATGAGTTCCAAACCAGCCAAGGCCACATAATGAGACCCTGTCTAAAAAAGAAACAAAAACAATTAAAAGAACACAAAGTGAGTTTTTAAAATTTATATAATTTAGGAACTTTTAAAAATATTTTTCTCTTACCAAGACAGAAAGTATACTTTCAGGTATTAGAATCTGTGCAAATTGATCATCAAACAATTCACATTTTAATTTTAGAAACTCTTTTGTGTTAAGGACAATACAATCTTAAAGGTTTATTCTTTCAAATATTCTAAATTTATTTTCAGCTTGCTTTTTTTTTTTCTTCTTCTTCATCAACCTGAGATTCAAGTTGTAGCAATATGCTACAATCTTTTACCCTCAATTTAGGGATAAAAAAAGGAAAGATAGAAATTTCACTGCTTTTACAAGCAGCCTTTAATACAAAAAGAAAGGTAGAAATCTTCACAGCCTCTTTTTAGGCTGTCCTAAGCTGGAATCTCTCCAACCTTTGTTCTCACACTAACGATAACAACCCAACCAATGAACCACCAACCAATGCCCACCCTGACTCTCGGGGCTTCAGACCTTTTATGCCCTTAGCCAAAACTTCCCATAAACCCATGCAGCATGCAAATCCCAAGCTACAGGTGCCAGAATGACTGCACCCAACAAAATTATAGCCACCTACATCAAACATTCCAAATCCAACTCATAAGCAACTATACCACAGCTGGGGTGGGAACACAAACCTCTAGTGACTAGTCACTTAAATCAAAAAACTTTTCTTAACATAAAAATTCCAAGTGTTCCTCTACATCAAGTATATACTTTTTCATCGGCATATTCTATATTTTGAGTTGGTTGGCATTTATATATGGAAATATACTTTATTTCATACCTGCAGAGATCTTTCATTTTTGCTGAGTTCTTTGGTGTTCTCCTTTAGTGCATGCTGCCTGAACCAATACAGTACCAAAACTTGGTACAATATCCCTTTGGATGATTGCAGCTTATATTGATTTGCATTAACTTAAAAAATTTGACACTAGACTTAGATTAGTGTTATCTGATAGTATTTTTGTTACTCAGTGTCATTATTAATCTTTAAAAGTAAATTTGGCTTATAGCATTCTGACGTTTAAGGGTATTTGCTAGGCAGTACATGGCATGCAAATGAATATAGAACAGATAAGGTAAATAAATGGCTGTGTGCTCAAATAAAGTTCATAGTTAACAAGCTTTTCTGAACAGTTGATTCTTGTGAATAAAAGTTATATCTTTAATATAAATTCATGGACGACAGCTGTGTGTTTATCAAGGATAAGCAGATTTTGTGGGCATAAAATAACGTGAAAGTCAGTGGTAACTAGGGAATCATTGTTACATTGGTTTTAAAAGACATCAAAGTGAATTTTATATGATACATGCAAGCAGTCTGTTATCATCTCTGAAAGGCAACATTTAAAATATCATGTTTGGGCTGAAGAGATGGCTCAGTGATTAACAGCTCTGGTTGCTCTTCCAGAGAACCAGAGTTCAATTTCCAGCAGCCACATGGCAGCTTACAACTGGAATTCCAGTTCCAGGGGATCTGACACCCTCATACCAATGTACAAAAAATAAAATTAAATAAATTTCAAAAAATCATGTTTCTATAACAGTTTCAAATGCATAGTTAATACATAGTTGAGAGTTTAGAGAATGACTAGAGGAAGGAAGTGGAAGTACAGAACATAGACAAATACTAGGAAGACAGTTAGTAATCTAATTTGCTAGTGACCTAACTAGAGCTTCTTTATGTGTATGGCATGAGGTGAACAAAGTGTACAAGAAACATAGTTATCAGTTTCAAGTTTAGTTAAAAGTTGAGAACCTTTGGGTCAGTGATAATAGAAAGATGGTAAAATGGAAGAATGGCAGACACCCTTTTCATACATGGCCTAGAGATTGCTTAGAGATAGGGTACATTCCAAGAATTTGTCATTGAGAAGGCTGCAACGGTACACCTCACTAAGATGGATAATGTTATAGAACCAATATGTGGCCTATTGTTAATTGAAATGCTATTATTCATGACTCTACTAAGATGCAGGTTTTAGAAGAATCAAGCAGTAGATAAAGCTTATAAAAAACTAGGTTTTTTTTTTTTTTTTTTTTTTTTGGCCAAAAGTTTATAAACAGATCTTAATATAGTAAGTGAGCAGTGAAGAGGACCAAGTTTCTAAAGAACTGCAAACTGAAGAAAATACTACCAATAACTGGTATTGATGAAAACAATTACCATGTTGAAGCAGAGGAAATTAAATGAAGGATGGAAGATAAATTGGATACAGAAGGCAACATTTATCATTTTAGTTATTTTCTTTGGAAACATTACTACATTTAGATAGCTTAAATTTTTATTTTTCAAATTTTTTTAAAATTTAACCTTTATGGCACAGATGCATGTTTTCCTTCTGGAATCTGGTATTCATCTAATAATAACAACCTTATGGATAGATTCTAATGTAGAAGATATTTTATGGGGCTGTTATTTGGGGTGATGGTGTAATTGAAGACATGTTAGGTGACGGTTCTATCACTGGGGTACACCTCTAGTCCTAGATGAATATGGTTTTAACCTTTCTGCCTTATTAGATATTATGCACATACACTTTGTACTTTTTGTATTACATAGTTGAAAGTCCAAATGTGACACAAAGGTTTTCATTAAATAACTTATATGTGTGATATGTTTTCTTTTTAAAAGAATGCTACTCCGCGATTGAAAAATACTGATCAATAAAGTAAGGAACTGCATCTGACTTTCATTTGGTGTTTAGAAAATTGGAGTACAAACAATTTAGACATAATTCCACTCAAATTGGAATCTAAAGTCAGTTTTAATTTCAGTGTAATGGCTGGACTGACCTATTTCATGATCATTGCATTACTCCTTCTCTTATCTTTTTTTTCTTTTTTTTTTTTTTTTTAAGGGAACTCACTCTCTTTTGGAGTAAATTGCAGCGAAGGGTAGAACCATCAACACAAGTGTACCTAGAGAGGTGTCGTCAACTTTCTTTGTTAACGAAGACTGTATATCACATTTTCTTCCTGATTAAAGTTATTAATTCAGAGGTAAGAATAATTAAGCTACCTTCCCTTAGTTTAAATTGTGTAAATCATCATTAAGAAGACCTTAACTTTTATTATCTTGATACTTCCTTTAATGTTTTGTCATTGTTGTTGTTGTTAGTGCTTTGGGCCTAGGTTTTTCTTATTAATCCTTTGAAATATTCAACTCAGAGAGACCTAAAAGTTCATTTTAAAACAAAAAGCCTTCTCCTACCATCTAGGAAATGAATTTGTATATTTGCCATCTTTGTCAGTTTTTTAGTACATGCTATATACTCTTTTGGTAATTTGGCTCTATGGAAGATTAGAAAGATTAGAAAGATCAGATTATATTGTCTTAAAAAAAAACCTCTATTACAAAACAGCTAAAAATACTTAATAAAATAAAACAATATTTTTTCTTAGCAGCTGAGGTTGCAAGAACATTTGGAAAATACCCCTCCTCTACTAGGATCCAACATAAAAAATGACCTAGTAACAAGCAAAAGGCTGAACTAGAGGCTGAGTTGTAGATTAATTGGTAGAGTGTTTGCCCTAGCATTCAGGGAACTCTGGGTTTGTTCCCTAGCACCTAGTTCAAACTTATCCATGGTTGCATATTTAGTTCAATGCCAGTTTACAATACAAGCGATCCTGTGTCAGGGATGAGAGAGGGGAGCAGATGAGAGGTTAAGGAAAGGAAAGGCAAAGAAAAGAAAACTTGAACTGATTGATATATGGTGTATTGATACTTGAAGTAACTACATAATTCAGATTTGTATATCCACTTAGGGACCAGAAAAAGCTATATGGAGATCAGATGAAGTGTTCAGCCCTTTTAAATTGGGGAGTTAGATCTGAATTCTTC
This sequence comes from Cricetomys ansorgei, assembly GCA_026225945.1. Taxonomy (NCBI): domain Eukaryota; kingdom Metazoa; phylum Chordata; class Mammalia; order Rodentia; family Nesomyidae; genus Cricetomys; species Cricetomys ansorgei. Next base: position 2,345,632 of record JAMJFZ010001097.1, on the reverse strand, counting down.
CCTCTCCTGTACCCACACACAGCTCTGGAACCTGTGAAGTACCATTTTTTTCATAGAAAAACACTGATGGATGATAGAGAGCCTGAGATAGTGTTCAGCTATATTCTAGGTCAAAAGAAGTGAACCTTTCCCTAAGAAATTATAACCATATGTCTGTTTAACACAGATTTGGGGGCTATTTAGTTCAGAAATCCCCATGCTAAGTAAATGATGTTTAAGAGGTAAGAAACCCAGACTGTGACATAGTTGCAGAAGCAAGTACAGAAATTTGAAGGGACGTGCTGTCAGTACAAAATTCTTATAAAAAGCCCAGCTTAAGGCAAGTTAATCATCATGGCTTACAAAATAATGTGGCTGCCTTCTATGGGGAAATGTTAGCAGATAGAAGGATAGAATTAAACATACAAACATAAAGGCCACAAACTGCATATAAAGACATAAAAGACAACAACAAAAAAATCTGAAAGAATTTCACCAAAGAATAGTAGGATAGGGGGTGCAAGAAAAGGTCTGAGGTTAAAAGCACATACTGTTCTTGTGAATGGCCTGAGTTTGGTTCCCAGCACCCATATAAGGCAATTGACAATACTTACAACTCTACCTCCAGGGAATCCAGCACCTCTGTGTTTCTACCTGTACCAGCAACTCATATGCACAGACACATAATTACAAATAATAAAAATAGCACATTTGAACCCACACATTTACCAAGGCGATCAGAATCTCATCACTGAGCTATATCCCTAGTCTTGTTACTGATTTTCTTATATAACCTGTATAGGAATTCAGCTCATTTCTATTTAAATGTATTCAAAAGATATTTTCTAAAGGTGCTATCACTGGATATAATCTAAAAATTTATTATGGCAAAGTTTTGTTATGTATAAATTCTTTTGGAAGGTGAAATATTAAAAAAATAAAAAAGACACTACTCCATCCTCCTTTAAAAGTACCTTTTATTGTCTGTATTTGGTCAGTAAGTCATAAGTTCATTTTTATATTTTTTCTGTCCTGAAATAAAAATTTCTCTTTCATGAGTGAAAACCAAGTATATCTTTCTGCTTTCCAGCTCTTCTTCTATTAGCCTTGTTAACTCATCCTTACTTTTCATTGTATATAATGTAGTGTCACAGTTAAAAATTAGCTGAAACAGTGCAGTAAGTTGTTTAAGATGTTGCTGTGCAGTTTTAATAGTCAGTTTTTGTTACTACTTAATATTTAACTTAATTGGCAACATGGCAGAACATGCTTGGAACTAGAAGCTAGATTAGCTAGGTATTAATCTTCTCATTACTGACTACCCTGATCAACTTAACCACCCTGGGTTTCACTTCTCAATTAGATGAGTCAAAGGAATAGGGTAAAAGTATTATCCACCATTATCCTTACTCCTTCCTTATAAAGAGGCCATGTTGTTAGGCCTCATGTTCTGAAAACTTGTACTTGAGCTTTTCTTTCCATAATAACCATATTTTAAGTGTCTTGTGCCACCTTTGTATTTATATAACACAGATGGTAGAACATGCTCATCATCATAAAAAGTTTTGTTATGTAGTGTGTGTTGATTGAGACATGATCTTATATAGCCCAGGCTGGCCTGCAACTTGATATGTAGCTAAAGATGACTTTGAACTCTGGATCATCCTATGTCTACCTCCCAAATGTTTGGATTTCAGTTGTGCACCATACCCAGCAAGGTAGTTATATTCTCCTTCAAGTTTGACTTGAAAATTTTGCACTGCCCTTAGAGATTTCATAATCTGTTGGTAGAGACATATGAATAATTGTAATATATAACAGACCTTTCTACTACATTGTAATGTTGATACTCCTAGAAGAGTGCATTGATTAAACTAGTAATTATAAAGTAGCTGCTAAGTGGCACAATTGAGTTGTCTGGCCCACTTGCTGATTTCACTTCTCAAATAGTCCTAAACACAGAAGGAGAGAGAAAATTCATAGTCACAGGAAAAGCATAGAAAGTGGTGCCAAGGCAAATAAGAGAATGGGATATTTGAGAAACTATGAAGGCCTGCTTATTTAGAGTTTCTATTGCTGCTGGAAAATGCCATAAACAAAAGCAGGTTGGAGAGGAAAAGATTTATTTGTCTTATACTTGTGCATCCTAGACCGTCATTGTAGAAAGGCAGGACAGGAACCTGAAAGAAAGAACTTAAGCGGATACCTCGAGGAGTGCTGCTTACTTGGCTTGCTCAGCCTGCTTTCTTATAGCATGCAGGACCAAATGAATGCCTATGAGTGGTACTGCCATCAATGAGTTGTGCCCTCCCCTATCGGTCATCAATCAAGATAATGTATCACAAGCTGGGCCACAGGCTGTTCTGGTGGGGTCATTTTCTTAATTGAGGTTCCCTCTTCCAAAATGACCCTATCTTGTATCAGATTGACATAAAACTAGCCAGCACAATAGCCTGCCTAGTTTGCCTGAGATATAAGATGTTTGGTTAACAGGGGGAAAAAAAATAAGACCATACAGATGAAAACAGGTCAAATTATGAATGCCTTTTTCATTCTGTGGTAGGCTTATATTCATTCTAAAATACACAGATTAGCCATTTAAAGAATTTTAAACCAGGCTGAGGCACTCAGTGCACTGTGGATAGACAAGGAAGGGATGAATGGGATGTCACATGATGATCAAAAGTCAACGTGAAAATTAGGCTGTTAAGTCTGTAGTACCTAGTAGACAGTCATAAAAAGATGAGGGGGTCATGCTATAGAAGGAATTACAAAACAAAAACCCTGCCTCTGTGGGAAGCATGCACCTTTTGTTTTAGTCTAGAGAGATAGATCTAAATTCCTCCTCTAAATTGTATGCTTCTTAGGTTTATGCTCCTGAGACTTACGAATCCAAGTTGTACTATCAGTGCTTTTATTGCCAACATTCAGACACAAATAGATTTTTAAGAATTACTCATTTAACTACAGTGTTTTATGAGAAATGGGTATGAATTCAATCTCAGTCTTTAAAATACACTTTTATGTAACAAGTCATGTTGCACAGATGTAATCACTTGTGAGTCTGATGCAGAAGGATCATGAAGTCAGGCCCAGTCTGAGCTACCATAGCAAGTTCCTGTCTTCAAAAACCAAACAAAACCTTTTGTGGTTAGTGAGTTGAAATGAATTCTTCTCTGTTTAGCAGTTCACAACCCTTAGAGGTATCATTGGGATTCTTCTCTAGAATAACTGTAGATGTACTTTATGGTTTTGTATCAGCTTTTGCCATTTTCAGAGAAAGAGTTGATATTCACATGGATGAAAAGTTTACTTTCCCTAAGATAAATTCCTTTCACCTATAAATTCTCTGACCCCTGGATCCTTTTTTAAATTCATTCCCTTCCCCACATCATTTTGTGAGTTTTCTAAATATCACAAGCTTTTTCTAGAATTCTCATTGCATATGTACCCATCCTTTAGTTAATATGCTCTTGGGTCATGATAAACCTGGCCTTTGACTTCTCCAAGTCTTCCTTGTGGGTTTTTCTCATGCAGCCTCACCTACTCATGTGTTTTCTTTTTGTATGCTAACAAAGGAGTAGCTTAGCCCCTAAGACATTTTGAAAGATGTTTTACTGTGAATTATTTAGTTATGTTTATTTATTCATTTATATTGTGTGTGCACATATATCACATACCACAGTGTGCATATAGAGGCCAAAAAACAATTTGCAGAGACAGTTTTCTTCCATATGTGGGTCCTGAAGATAAGAGCTTGGAGTTGTCAGGATTGGTAGTAAGCACAGTCAATCTTGAAAGCCTAGTTTAAAAAACAAAAAGAATCTGTACTGGATAATGTAGATTAACCTTTCCTGTTTTCCTGTTTGTTTCACAGACTGAAGGGGCTGGACTTGCTACCTGCATAGAATTATGTGTAAAAGCTCTTCGCTTGGAATCTACAGAAAATACTGAAGTAAAAATATCAATTTGCAAGACAATTTCATGTTTGTTACCTGATGATCTGGAAGTTAAACGTGCTTGCCAACTGAGTGAATTTCTTATTGAACCTACAGTAGATGCATATTATGCTGTGGAAATGTTATACAACCAGCCAGACCAGAAGTATGATGAAGAGAATCTTCCTATACCAAATTCTCTACGGTGTGAGCTCTTACTTGTTTTAAAAACTCAGTGGCCCTTTGATCCAGAATTTTGGGATTGGAAAACCTTAAAACGACAATGTCTCGCCCTAATGGGAGAAGAAGCGTCTATTGTGTCTTCAATTGATGAACTTAATGACAGTGAAGTATATGAAAAAGTAGATTACCAGGATGAAAGCAGAGAAACATCTATGAATGGTCTTTCTAGTGGACTTGATACTAATAATGGCCTGCTGATAGATACTGGTGATGAAAAGCAAAAGAAGAAGGAGATTAAACAGTTAAAAGAGAGAGGGTTTATATCTGCTAGATTTAGGAATTGGCAAGCCTACATGCAATATTGCGTGTTATGTGACAAAGAATTCCTTGGACACAGAATAGTACGACATGCTCAAAAACATTACAGAGATGGGATTTACAGTTGTCCTATATGTGCAAAGAATTTTAATTCTAAAGAAACTTTTGTCCCTCATGTCACACTGCATGTTAAACAGTCTAGTAAAGAGAGACTAGCAGCTATGAAACCATTAAGAAGATTGGGAAGGCCTCCTAAGATCACAGCCACCCATGAAAATCTAAAGACTATTAATACTAATACTGTGGCTAAACAGGAACAACGACCCATAAAAAAGAATAGTCTCTATTCTACAGATTTCATAGTATTTAATGACAATGATGGTTCAGATGATGAGAATGATGACAAAGATAAATCTTATGAGCCAGAGGTGATTCCTGTCCAGAAACCAATACCTATTAATGAATTTAATTGCCCTGTAACTTTTTGTAAAAAGGGCTTTAAGTACTTTAAAAATTTAATTGCTCATGTAAAAGGGCATAAGGATAATGAAGATGCCAAACGCTTTCTTGAAATGCAAAGCAAAAAAGTCATTTGCCAGTACTGTAGACGGCATTTTGTAAGTGTGACTCATCTCAATGATCACTTACAAATGCACTGTGGCAGTAAGCCATATATATGTATACAGATGAAATGTAAGGCTGGTTTTAATAGTTATGCAGAGCTGTTAGCCCACCGAAAGGAGCATCAAGTCTTTAGAGCAAAGTGCTTATTTCCAAAATGTGGCAGAATTTTTTCACAAGCTTATTTACTATATGATCATGAAGCACAACATTATAACACCTATACTTGTAAGTTCACAGGGTGTGGTAAAGTTTATCGTTCTCAGAGTGAGATGGAAAAGCATCTGGATGATCATAGTGCTCCTGAAAAAGTGTTGCCTCCTGAAGACCAACTTACTTTATCTGGAAATGACATGAATAGGAACACAGAAGGGAATGCTGGGGAAGAAAGATCAGCACTTTCTTCAGAGAACAGCATTGAAAAGAGCTTAGACGCAGGTAGAAGTGATGATTGGGATAAAAGCAAAGCAGAATCAGCTGTGATGAGACAAGGCCAGATCTCTGCCTCTGAATTCAGGGAATCTAACATACCATTGTCAAACGGTCTGGAAAACCCTGATAATACTACTACTGTTCTTCAGACCAATGAAGTAGCTGTGTCTATCAAGGTGTCTCTCAACCATGGGACTGAGGATGATTTTGTAAAGCAAGAAAACCTTACCCTGGCAGGCACTGGTGAGCCACTGATGACAGATTTGCATAAACCAGGTGAATGTGCTGGTGTTGATTTGTGTCATGCAGGTTTCCAAGAGCAAAAAGAGCATGAGTGCCTAAATGAAGCCCAAATTGTTCAGAATTCTTTAGCAAATTCAGAATCATTGAAGATGGGTGATCTTAACCCACAAAACTTAGAAAGACAGGTGAACACTCTGATGACCTTTTCTGTACAAAATCAGGCAGCACATCAAGACAATTCACACACATCTAAGTTTGAATGTGGAGGTAATGTTAAAACAACATCTAGCCTTTATGATTTACCTCTGAAGACATTAGAAAGTATCACATTTGTTCCATCGCATCTCAACCTGAACAGTTCATTGGGAGCTCCATCAGTACCTCCAAAAACTCCAGTTCAGAAATTCAGCTGCCAGGTTGAGGGATGTACTCGAACATATAACTCCTCACAGAGTATTGGAAAACACATGAAGACAGCACACCCTGACCAATATGCTGCTTTTAAACTGCAGCGCAAAACTAAAAAAGGTCAGAAATCTAACAACTTAAATACACCAAATCATGGAAAGTGTGTTTATTTTTTGCCATCACAAGTGAGCAGCTCTAATCATGCTTTTTTTACACCACAGACCAAAGCCAATGGGAATCCTGCTTGTTCAGCTCAGTTGCAGCATGTCTCGCCTTCCATTTTTCCAGCTCATTTAGCAAGTGTATCAACTCCATTGTTACCCTCAGTAGAAAGTGTTCTAAGTTCAAACATACCTTCTCAGGATAAACCTGGACAAGATGGAATATTATCTTCACAAATGGAAAATTTGTCTAATGCTACCTTGCCAGCACAAATGGAAGACCTAACCAAAACAGTTTTGCCTTTGAATATTGACAGCGGCTCAGATCCTTTCCTACCTTTACCCACAGAAAATAGCTCTCTCTTCTCTTCACCAGCAGACAGTGAGAATAATTCTGTTTTTTCCCAACTGGAGAATAGTACAAATCATTATCCCTCACAGACAGAAGGAAACCTGAATTCTTCCTTTCTAAAAGGAAGCAGCAGTGAAAATGGAGTTTTTCCTTCACAAGTAAATATTGTAGATGACTTCAGTAGCCCCAGTGCCCAACAGTCTGCATCAAAAAAAGTAAAAAAAGACCGTGGTCGAGGCCCAAATGGGAAAGAAAGAAAACCCAAGCACAACAAAAGGGCTAAATGGCCTGCGATTATCAGAGATGGAAAATTCATCTGTAGTAGATGTTACAGGGCTTTCACTAACCCCAGGTCCCTGGGTGGACACCTATCTAAAAGGTCTTACTGCAAACCACTGGATGGAGCAGAAATTGTACAAGAACTTTTACAGAGCAATAGACAGCCTTCCCTTCTGGCCAGCATGATTCTCTCCACAAGTGCAGTAAACATGCAACAGCCACACCAGTCTACCTTTAATCCAGAAGCATGTTTTAAAGATCCATCATTCCTGCAGCTTCTTTCTGTGGAAAATCGCCCAACATTTTTACCAAGTACATTTCCTAGATGTGACGTGAGTAACTTTAATACTAGTGTTAGTCAGGAAGGCAGTGAAATTATTAAGCAAGCTTTAGAAACTGCTGGCATTCCCAGCACATTTGAGAATGCCGAAATGCTTTCTCAGGTTGTTCCAATAGGCAGTGCCTCAGATGCAACACAAGTAAATGCAACAGGGATGCCAGGTCCATCTGTGACACCCATGTTACAAACTGTTTGCCACCCAAACACCTCGCCAACAAACCAGAATAGAACACCAAATTCTAAAACTTCCACCATCAAAGAATGTAACAGTTTGCCTATCTTTTCAACAAATGATTTACTGCTAAAGACTATTGAAAATGGTTTGTGCTCCAATTCATTTACTAGTTCTACTGAACTATCACAAAATTTTACTGGTAATGGTGCACACGTTTCTGTTATAAGTGGTCCTCAAAATACAAGACCCAGTCATTTGAATAAAAAAGGAAATAGTGCATCTAAGAGAAGAAAAAAAGTTACTCCTCCAGTAATTATGTCCAGTGTTTCCCAAAATGTGTTACCAACTAACTTAACAATGGAACTTACAGCAAAGAACATAAAGGTCTCTGATACAAATATTCGATCAGATGTTACTCCAAATTGTGAACCTCAGGGTTTGGTGGAAAATCTCACAGAGAAATTAAGTAACATTGACAATCATTTGTTTATAACTGATGTAAAAGAGAACTTCAAAGCCAATCTTGAGCCCCATGCAATGTTAACCCCTTTAACATTAAAAACTGAAAATGGTGATTCCCGAATGACGACTTTGAGTTCATGCACATCAGTGAATTCTGATTTGCAGGTTTCTGAAGACAGTGTTATACAGAACTTTGAAAAGACTCTTGAAATTATTAAAACTGCTATGAATTCTCAAATACTTGAGGTAAAAAGTGGATCTCAGGGTACTAGTGAGACACCACAGAATGCCCAGATAAATTACAGCTTGCAGCTTCCTTCAGTAAACCCTATCCCAGATAACAAGTTACCTGATTCTTCTCAGTGTTCATCTTTCCTAACTGTAATGCCAACAAAATGTAACATTCTTCAGTCTGAAGCATTACATAAAGAGGATCAAATACAGGACATTTTAGAAGGTTTGCAGAACTTAAAATTAGAAACTGATTTTTCCACTCCAACTTCCCAGTGTATACTAATAAACACATCTGTAACATTGCCCCCTACTCCAACTAAGTCAACTCCAAATGTTGCAGTCCAGCCAGTTTCTGAAATGATACATGTTCAACTTAATGACAGAGTTAATAAACCCTTTGTGTGTCAAAATCAAGGATGTAACTACAGTGCCATGACAAAGGATGCCCTGTTTAAACACTATGGTAAAATCCATCAGTATACTCCAGAGATGATTCTTGAAATTAAGAAGAATCAGTTAAAATTTGCTCCATTTAAATGTGTAGTACCTACATGTACAAAAACATTTACAAGAAATTCTAATCTCCGGGCACATTGTCAGTTGGTGCATCATTTTACAACAGAAGAAATGGTAAAGTTAAAAATAAAAAGGCCATATGGAAGAAAATCTCAGAGTGAAAATGTATCAGCTCCACAGATTGCTCAAGTGAAAAAACAGCCACATATAGCAGAGGAAATGAAAACAGAATTACAGCCAGCCTTACAATTACCAGCAGTGACAGATGATGCCCTTGGTAATGTAATAGTAGTCCCAGAAAAACAACTTACAGAAAAAAAAAGTCCTGAGAAATCAGGAAGTCCTTCACAACCTGTCACAGTCACTGTTGAACAATATAATACAAATCTAACAAACATGAAAACCAAAGGAAGGAAAATTAAGAGGTATAGAAAAGAAAAGGAAGGAAAAAGACAAAATAATCCAGTTTCCCAGTCTATTGAATTTCCAACAAGATACAGTCCATACAGACCTTACTGCTGTGTTCACCAGGGATGCTCTGCTGCATTTACAATACAGCAAAACTTGATTCTTCATTACCAGGCTGTACATAAATCAAATCTTCCTACATTTTCTGCAGAGGTTGAAGAGGAAAATGAAGCCGGTAAAGAAAGTGAAGAAACTGAAACTAAGCAATCAATGAAAGAATTTCGGTGTCAGGTGAGTGACTGCTCTAGAATTTTCCAAGCTATTACTGGCCTAATACAGCACTATATGAAACTTCATGAAATGACCCCTGAGGAGATTGAAAGCATGACTGCTGCTGTAGATGTTGGCAAATTTCCATGTGACCAGTTGGAGTGTAAATCTTCTTTCACAACATACTTGAGCTATGTCATTCATCTTGAAGTAGACCATGGGATTGGGACAAGGACAGGCAAAACAGAAGAAGACGGCATATACAAGTGTGACTGTGAGGGCTGTGACCGGATATATGCAACTCGGTCTAATCTCCTCCGACACATCTTTAATAAGCATAATGACAAACATAAGGCTCATCTGATTCGGCCAAGAAAATTAACTGGCCAGGAAAATATATCCAGTAAGGCAAACCAAGAAAAATCAAAATCTAAACAACGGGCAACAAAACACAGCAGATCTGGAAAGGAAGGAATAAAAATGCCTAAGACCAAGCGAAAGAAAAAAAATAATTTGGAAAGTAAGAATGCAAAAATTGTCCAGATTGAAGAAAATAAACCCTATTCTCTAAAACGTGGAAAGCATGTTTATTCCATAAAGGCTAGAAATGATGCCTTGTCAGAGTGTACAAGCAAATTTGTGACGCAGTATCCTTGTATGATAAAGGGGTGTTCCTCTGTTGTTACAAGTGAAAACAATATAATTAGACATTATAAGTGCCATAAATTGTCCAAGGCATTTACATCACAACACCGCAATATTCTTATTGTCTTCAAGCGGTTTGGCAACCCACAGGGAAAGGAAACTTCTGAGCAAGAAGATAATAAGAATGATATAAAAGATCCTGACACGTTTGTGTTGGAGAAAAATGGTAACTCAAAAACAGTTACCATTCCACAAGAAGAAGGTATAAAAGGTGAAAAAGATGAAATGGATGAGCTAACAGAATTATTTATCACAAAGTTAATAAATGAAGATAGCACAAATGTAGAAGCCCAAGTTAATACTACTTTAAAGGTAAATAATGATTTTCAGGAAAATAATTCCTGCCTATCAGAAAGACAAAAGGCAGGTAATTTGAAGAGAGTTTATAAAGAAAAAAACATCATGCAAAATAAAAAAAGGAAGGTTGATAAAACTGAGCCAGAATTATTGTTGGAGGTAAACAATACACATAAAGAGGAAGAGACTGCTGTAGCAGTTCAAACCACTGAAGAACATCCTTCTTCCTTTGACTGGAGCTCCTTTAAACCAATGGGATTTGAAGCATCGTTTCTTAAGTTTCTTGAAGAGTCTGCAGTGAAGCAGAAGAAAAATCCTGACAGAGACCATTCAAATAGTGGAAGTAAAAGAGGATCCCACTCAAATTCAAGAAGAAGCATTGATAAGACTGCTGTGGCCAGTGGGAATTACATGTTCTCTTGTAAAGAAAGTGAAGTTTTTGTACAGTTTGCCAATCCCTCAAGGCTTCAGTGCAGTGAGAATGTAAAAATTGTTTTAGACAAGACTCTTAAAGATTGCACTGAGCTTGTCCTAAAACAACTTCAGGAAATGAAACCTACTGTCAGTCTAAAAAAACTTGAAGTACTATCAAATGATCCAGATAGGACTGCTTTCAAAGATATCAGTATAGGTAAAGCCACAGGTAGAGTGCAGTACTGATAACTCATGTACTATAAATATGTATCATTTGTAGTTTTATTTTAAATAGCCATCAAGCATGATGTAATTGTGAGCTCTTTAATTTGTTGACATGAATTAACCTAGCTTTAAAAATGAGGGGAAAAAAAAAAAAAGCCATGACATCTGTCATGTAGAACTTATTTTATCCCTATGGGACTTGAGCAGAATCAATACTTCAGTTATTGTAAATAATTGAGTTAAGCCTCAAATTCTGTCACCTGGTTGTTCTTTCCATGAACTATATTGAATTATCTGTGTGACTGGTATCTTTTCAACAGATCACCACTCATGTATAACAGTACTCTTTATTTGTAGATAGCTTTTTTGTATATATTTATTATTGTAAATCATTTGCTGCCACCAGCAGTCTGTAAGTTTAAATGAGTAAATGATACATTTATATTTGCAATTTTAATTTTAACAAAGTGGTCAAGTTTTTAAACTTTTATTGTTTTAAATTAAGAATTTTTTGAACTAAAACTAGAAACTGCCATAGTTAATTTTTTTTAACATAAAACATTTAAAAAATGGTGTCAAGGTGTTTTGCACAGTAGGCATATTACAACACTCTGCTTTGTGAATTTGCCATCCTCCATTCTTGGATGGTGTTCATGTGAAATTAGAGCAGATTCTTTAGTGGTTTCATACAGTTACAGGTTTTTTATTTCTTTTTCCATTGCTTCTAATTGGATATAGTTACTATGAGTCCATGAAATGTAATGGAAATGTGAATAAAGACTTTACTACATTGAAGATTTTAAACATTGGTATTTTAAAATATCCTTTGTCAATGTGATAGAAAAATAGTAGTGGAGTAGTGTAAATATTGAAGGTGGTGGTTTGTGAAGTAGCCCAGTATTGCCTTAAATAAAATCACATTTCAGTTCTTCTTTTGTATGTGATCTTACAAAGATTTTACCTTCCCTTTTCTGAGATTTATGGATGGTGTATAGCTTTAAACTGTATAAACTTTTGTGGAAAGAATTTTTTAGACATTTTTATAAATTTTAAAATTGGTATCATCAAAGTGAGCCCATCTTGTGTTTATAAAATGCAAGAATCCTTAACATTTATAGTTACATAGATAAAACACTTTCTGTAAGGAAGTCATATGTTTGATTTTACTATTTATAGGCATTAGGTTGTGCAGATTTGTCTGTATTTTTCACATTATCTAATGATATAATTTTCATTAGATTAGTCTTCAAGAGCAGTATTAGTCACGATTGATTATTTGATCACTCAGTATCTAGTTCTTCTAGCTTAGCTTTATTCACCATATCTATGCTGAGAGGTAGAAGTTATTTTTGGAGCACTGACAGCCCTCATGGAAAGCACAGCTAAAGTGAGTCCTAGAAACAAGGCATCCTTTGAATTTAGTTTCATTTCTGTTTGCCATAAATAGTTTTTTGTTGTTGTTGTTGTTTTTTAAACATGTTGTAAGGCAGTTACATTCACGGTGTTAGCCTGAGCTGTGGTTCTGTGGTCACATGGATATGTTTATCCCCTGTATAACGTCAGACTTGAGAAATGAAGCCCTTAACTGAAATACTCTGAATAAATAAGCATGGTGAAGGAATGAACTTAAATTCTTTTGGAAACTTTAACGTTTTATTATTTAAGTATTGCAGTTTTATTTGGGGGACCTAGTGAATTGTGTTGAATAGTTGGTTTCACGTTAAGATTTCATTTTGCATAAAACTTGATACTTTAAAATACTTACCACTTGGTAAGCCCACTGTTATTTATTAATGTTAAAATAAAGGTGGTTTTCATGGGTGATTTATATTTTTTTAAACAACTGGATAATTTTAAGTTTTTGTTCACGGGAAGTTTTCATAACAATTTTCTTAGAAGCTCTCCTTTCTCTTAAAGATGGATATTTAGCAAAACTATTTGTAGAATGCAATAGCCAAGAGATTTGTTGCCAATTGTTGAAAGTTGGCCACTGTAAAGAGAAAATACCAGTGCAGAGCCAAGCATTGTGGTCCACACAAAATTGTAGTACTCAGGATTGTGTCAAAACCCAGGTCAGCCTGTACTACAGAACAAGATCCTGCCAGCAAAAGTAAGAATAGAAAAGAATATCAATATGTTGTGCATTTTCTTTCCTTATTAGAAAATTGACCACTAGAGATTTCTTTAATTATTCTATTATATTTTTGGAGAAGGGGGTTGCCAACATTGAGTGGCATTTGTTATTTATTATTATTTGGTATAGATAGTGAATGCTAAAGTCGTGAGAGTGAGCTCTTTTTTAGCGTAAAACAGATGAAATTAGGAAACTCCAGAATAGCATGTTGGTAAAGCTGATATGGAATGTAATGCCTTGGTATTAAATAACAAAAGTATTTATTTTTTCAAAGTATTATTTTTTTCTCAATCTGGTCAAAGTATCTTCTTCTGCAACCTAAATTTACCAAAGATTTTATCATTAAAAACTGGATTTTTTTTCCTCTTTTTAAATCCCTAGGATTTAAATATAACAGTTCAGAACCTTATTCAAAATACATCATTGCCTTAAGTTAAGCTTAACAATTCTGGAAATTTTTTCAGCATTGTTAAATTCAGAATAGTTAACATTTTAAAAGGCTAGATAGATGAATATTTCCTAACAAAAGAAAAGGTGATCATTGAATGCATATAAGTTAAACTAATCATACTCATTTTAGACAGTTAGCACTATCTAGCAAATAGACTGGGTAAATTGGAGGCTAACAAAAAAATTTAAATTGATGTAAACGAATAGAACTTAACAAGTTGGAAGAGAAACTAGAGTTTATGAAAGATAGTAGAAAGCATGTAGTCACGGATAGTGAGTTGTGATCAAAAGATTCCCTATGTGTTACAGCATCTCTGAAAGAAGAGAGTACATTAGCATATTAGATATTTTAAAGTCTTGTAGAAAACAAGGTCATTGTTAAAGTGAACCTCTTCCAGGCCTAGTCGATCATGGAAACATTTTTCTTTTTTGATGTTAAAACTGGCTCCCATTGTATTGATGTTCTGAGGGACAGACTGAGAACTACTGTCTTAACATCTTTGTTGGTAGTGTTTACTTACTTGCATGAGACGCTGAGGCATGCATGAGTTCCATCCTCAGCCTAACCAAGAGGTAGGACACTGTTAATCCGAGGAGTGATGATTGGGTATGTACCATCTCAGCTGTATACAGATGATAATTATTCTGATATACCTACCATTCCAATTTATTGATCCTTAGGTAATATTGGTTGATTGTTAATGATACGAGTATCATCCTGTATTCAGTAATACTTACTGAATATTGGCTAATGCATTTTTACTAAAATCTAATCTTCCTCTCAATGCCCCTAAGCTTTATAGACATTCCACTCCTGTTCATTTGCATTACTGGTTCCTTATCCTTCAGTCCTAAGCTTACATCCTCCTCCACACATCACTGTACAGGACAGAGACATAGACCTTTCAGTAAACTTTTTCCATCATGTTTTCTTTTACTGGATTCTTTTTAATACAAATTATAGATAGACACTAGTAGCTGATATTCATGTGAATCAAGATGGGGAGAGAGACTTGTCTATCCAGTGATAACTTCTTTGGGTCCAATCATATTCATTTGATTGCACAGTTCAGTTCCTCACTTGATAGTTATTACTACTTTACATTTATTCCCAACTCACCTGAAAATTGCTCTTTTTCAGACCACACACACACACACACACACACACACACACCTCCTTTGTGTTGTCATATCTGCTGGTTCTTTTTCTGCCTTTATTTGCTCCCTTGGGAGCATTCAGTAGGATTGTTAACACCTTGGAAATGTCTTTTATTTTTCATGATGTTTTTGCATCACCTCTAGTACATGGCCACTGGGTCGTGTGTGTGTGTGTGTGTATACACGTTGTCCACGTGCACGTGTACATGTGTGGTTTAGTCTGTTCTGTGGTGGTCCATATCAGCAGTGTATTTCAAGGAACAAACTTAACTATTCCACTTTATACACAGCCATTTCTGAGCTAAAGACCATTTATCACTTTATCTTTTACCTGTTCCCCCAGTATTTATCTGAAAAGGTAGTCTCTTCCTCTGGTTTTCAAGCCTAATCCTTTGATACTTCATGATAAGTGTCAGAATTGTGGTTATTTCTACCTCCTATATAGAAAGGAACGTCTACTTCAAGTAATAACCCCAAACACAATCATCTCCTGCCTGGAACATTGTTCCCTTGGTTTTCTTCCTAGATGTCTCTACCACCACCACCAAGTGGCTAGATCTTTTGTGACTTGGGACGTTTAGGGAGTAAAACCCTGATTTTTGCAGTGTACTTTGATTGGAATCTTTACTTGTGGCTCACACTGTACCTCTATGCACATCTTGTTATTCTCCTTGCCTATTGTACTCTGGTTATATTGATTTCATTTTAAACTCTCAAACCAGCAAGCTTTTGTGCTGCAACTTACTCCTCAAGTGTTTTTTGGCCTCATGATTAATTGATTGTTGCTTAAACACTTGAGTTCCTTTCATGACCTCTTTGAGTTACTGCTTTTTTCCTCTCTATTGAGTTCAGAGTTGAGTTACAATTCTCAAAGGAGTAATGCTGGGTATTGTGAAACTATAGGAAACTATTGTGAAAAATAGGATTGTGATTCTCTGTAGTCTATGGTGAGGGAAAGAAAGACTTCCCTAAAGAAATTAGGGCAGAAAAATCAGCTGTAGGCCAAAAGAAAAGCATACTTTTTAAAAGGATCTAATAGGGGTAGCTTTTGCAAAACGGTGGGAAGCTGGTAATGGTAAGATGTAAACAAGGAAAGGTTAGCAAGGGCTAGATCATCTAGTGTCTTAGACCCACTTGTGTGGGACTTTACCCTAACCAATTTGGGGTTAAAGCAGAGAAATGAGAGTTTTGCAGTTTTAAATCTTCAGTAGTGAGGAAACTGTTCAGTGGGTTATTCAAGAAGTCCTGGGAGAATGATAGTCCCATTCAGGAAAGAAAACAGGACAGAGTGATACTAGACGAGTGGGAGAAAAATCAGATAGGCTTAAGTGATCTGGATTATGAGAAAGGAGGGAGATGTAGGGAGTAGGGGGAAAAAAAAAGTTTTATGAATGAATGGTTGTGAAGCAAAGGGTGAATATAGAAAAGGATTAGGAGCTAGGTGTTGAGGACTTCCAAAGTTTAAAGAAGAAATTATTAATTAGTTTTAGTAGAAACCAGTTGGGATTGATAACTGGAGGGTTGTATAGATTCTTGTCCAAGTTCTTAAAGGTGGTGGACCAAAAAGTGTTGAATTGCCCATGGAGGGATTTGGTAGAGGTTAAAATGTGAGAAGTAGTATATATTGTATTGTAAGATTATGGCTTAGGTAATTTATATTAATGGCAGTGTTATTTGCCAAGCTAATGAGTAAGGTTAAAAGAATCAGTGTTGAATTTGAGGCTCCCATAGATTGTCGGGGCAAAGAGATACAGTGTTCTTAACTGAAACAGTTCTGGACTTGCAATACCTTGAGTGGAAACATTCTGTCTTTCATCTCCTGGACATCTAAGATATTTTGTTAGAATTGAGGAACATCTCCAAGTAAGATTTTTGGCATTTGCCTTTTCTTTCCCCCTAGCTGATTGGCTGATGGTTTTTTTTTTTTAATTTTTCTTCTTTTATACAACTTACAGAATACATCCCGTCCCCCTTCTCCCCTTCCTTCACCCCCCTCAGCTCCTCACATCTCCCCCAGATCTCTCCCATCACCACCCACAAATATCCTCCCCTTTTCCTCAGAAAAGAACACCACACACACACACACACACACACACACCCCCAGGATTATAGCACAATCAGGGCATGGCATAGCAGGATGGAATGAGGCCATGCACCAAGCCCTACATCAAGGGTGGGTCAGGCAGCCTGGCTGGAGAAAAAGGGTCTCAAGGGCAGGTAAAATGGTCAGAAACACCCCCACTTTAGCCTGGAGTTTTTCAAGATACCAATCCAGTGTCTGTGGCTTCTGTCTCTGTGGACTCAAGAGTGCTAGTCAGTTAACAATGTGGAGCTTGATCTTTTGGTGTCCTTAGCCCCTCTGGTTTCCACTATCCCTCCTCTCCCTCTTTTGTGGAGTCCCCCGGATCGGATCTCTGCACGATGTTTGGCCCTGGACCTGTCCATATGCTCCTCTCAACTGCTGGAGGTGGCCTCTCTGGTGAGGACTCGGTTAGATGCCAGTCTGTGGGCAGAGCATGACATGATTAAAAATTGTCTCCAGGCTATCCAGTCTCTAGTTCATGTCCTGTCCTGCAGTTCTCTCCTGTGGCATGGAGTTTTGCCTTTCCATTGTCAGTGAGGATCTTGCAGGGCAGATAAGCCATAAATCAGAAGTTTTGTGCCTGGGATGGTGTCCCAGTCTCAGCACTGGAAACCTTGCATGGCCACGGGGGATAGTTTGTTCAGGCTCCCTATCCCCAATTAGAGATCCTTCATAGGGTCTATGAGGGTCTCCCTCATAGATGGAGGTAATTTTCAAATCTGTAGTGGTAGAGGAAGACATGCCACAGCATATAGAAAATAAAAAATGGTCAAGCAGCCAGAAAGAAATGAATCTCTTAATTGTTGGTAGTTTTAATTTAAAGACTTTTAAGTGTTTTTTTTTTTTTCTTCCCTGCTTACTAAGCTTAGTGAATAATGATTGCTTGGCTGCTAAAGAGGTAAGAGTTGAAGTAGTAGGTGAAAGTTTAGAATGTTAGAATTATGACAGAGAACACAATTTAGATAGGTTTTAAAAGTAGAATTGTTAAGCTTCTTGTTGGAATAGAAAGAATCTCAACAAAAGAAAATGAAAATCAGAATGGTAAAAGATTACTTATCAGATGACATATTCAGTTACTCAGTTTAAAGGCAATATGTGTAGCATCACCTGCTTGATCTTGTGAAAGTCCTAGTTACAATGCAGCAATGAATAAGCATGGGTAGAATTGGCAACAAAGCCAAAAAAATGGAAGAAAAGGGCTAGGGGTCTTACACTGGAGAAAGTGCATAGGGATAAGGCCAAACATGAGTATAAATATGCCACTGAGTTGTAGGAGTAATCCGGCTAGCAGTATCTAAAGATGACCATAAAGGTAGACTTTTAAGATAGACTGGAGGTGAATGTGGGATAAGAATTTTAAGTCTAATATTGGGTAGGTTGTATCTGCACTTCATAAGAATCTGTATGAGAAGACTTGATGTCCTAAATTAGGAACAGTAGAAACAGCCCTTCCAGGCTAAGTGGTACATTTAAAGAGCTTAGGAGAGTATCTTATGCACATTTTTCATCTTGGGAGATCCAGATTGATTCAGTTAAGAGTTGCAGTATATAAATTTATGAGGCCAAAAAGAATGACTTTACAGGAAATCCATTCTATGGAACATAATTATGTAGGGTAAACATTTAGAATATTCTGAGTAAAAGCATAAGTTATTGAGAACATTGTTTTAGTGGCCATGAGGGGAGGAAAAAGAAAAAGCCTTGTAATTGAATTTTTCAAGTTCAATTTTATAATCCAACAGAAGTTGCTATATCTAGCCTCACTAACCTGATTTCTCATATATCAGATTAGCTAATGACAATAAGTTAAAATTTTTGTTTGTTTTGGAGACACAGTCTCACTGGGTATCCCTGGCTGACCTAGAATTCACATAGATCTGCCTACTTCTGCCCCTCCCACTCTCAAGGCATCTAGCCTGTAACTTTTACTAACTACTAGAATGTGCCTGTTATGAGCTTATATTTTTTACTATATATTCTTAGACTAACTCTAAACCCCCTTTTTAATTAAATTCTAACTACATCATTTCTCCCCTTTTCCCCTCCAACTTCTCCCATGTTCTCTCACTCTTCCTCTCAATTTCATGACTAGTTATCTAACAACTGTCTTTGTTAAGTACATATATACATAAATATTATCTGCTGTGTCTAGTGTTGCTTGCTTGTATATGATTACAGGGTTAACCACTAGGTATTTTAGATCCAATTTGGGGGTTCATCCCAAGGAAGACTATTCTCATTGTCATTCCTTATTTGCCTGTAGTTCTTTGTCTAGAGGATAGAACCCAGTGGTATTTTCCCCTTCCACTTTAGCAAGTCTATTGTCCTTATTCCAGGCTCGTTTAGGCAGCCATGTTGTTGAGATACAACCTCACAGCAATCAGCAACTTCTTCCAAAATGTTCCCTGAGCCTTAAGTTCAGGGGTTGTGTTGTGGATGTATCCATTGGGATTGGACACCCCACAACCAGTTGTTCTCTCCATTTTGACCCATTGTAGTTTTCTGTAATTGTCTTGATCTGCTGCAAATAGAAGCTTCTTAAATGAGGTGTGAAAGTTACACTTATTTGTGGATATAAAGATAAGTATGTAGAATGCAGTGAAGAATTATGTTGGTTTAATATGGCAATAGGAAGTTCTCTTCTAAGATCCAGCATCTGTCTAGCACCAGGTAATTGGCTAGGTTTCCAGTACTAGGCATGGTTTCCAGTAGAATGTGACTTAAGTCCAATTAGATAGCTGTCGAGTGCCACCATTGCACCTTTAGGAATATCTTGTCTGTTGCCAGGTATTGATTCATGGGTATCACAACTGAGCCCCAACTTAAAAAAACATTGTATATGTACAGGCATACACACACACACACACACACACACACACACCTGAACATGCCATGATGCATTTGTAGAGGTCAGAGGATGACCTCTCCCATGTCACCCTCCCCTTCATTCTTCGAGACAGAGTTTCTCTGTTGTAACTCTGTCTATCCTGGAACTCACTCTATAGACCAGGCTGGCCTCGAACTCAGAGATCAGCCTGCCTCTGCCTCCTGAGTGTTGGGATCAAAGGCATTTGCCATAGAGCCCGGCTTCCTTATCTTCTCTTGATTGAAACAAGGTTCACTTGTTTACTGCTGCATTTGCTAGGGTGGCTGGAAAAGCAAGCTTCCCAAGATGCTTCTCTCTGCCTTTCATCTCACCATAGGAGCATTGAGGTTACAGACCCAACCCGTGCCTGCCTTTATATAAGTCCTGGGATTCAATTTCAGGTTCTCATGCTTACAAAGCAAGCACTTTTGCCCACTGAGCCACTTTCCTATCCATTCTCATCCCATTAAGATGCAAGAATTGAATAAGATGAGGATTTTAACAATATTTACACAGATAGTGCACAACTAACAGAAGGGGGTTGAAACCAGCAAACTTGCTTCCAAACTGTTTTCTGTATGTTGTGATTTGGAGAACATAAGCAGTTAAATAGAAGGTGGTGTTAAATTATCCTGATCTAAAAAGAATTTTTTTTGCTCATTGGGAATTGACATTAATGGAAGGCCATGCTTGCACTGTTTATTTGTTTAAGGAAAACTGGGATCCACCAGGAGTTGATGGGAATTAGGGAATGTGAAAGAACAAAGGTAAATGACATTTCTCAATGATGTCTCAATGACATCTGTACTGCAGTTGGAACCATTAAGGACAAGGTGCTAAAAAATGAGAATGAAAAGCTGTTGTGCAGAAGCTTAACACACTCTGATGAGCACTTGCCTCTGGGTATATAACGAACAGCTATAATCAAAAGCTCTGCGGTTTGTCTTGGCATTCCTTGTTTGCTACTCCAAACCTAAAAGCTGGTAAATTTATTGTATTTACACACTGAAAGAGGCTTACCTCACATTATGAGACTTGAGTTTAATCTCCAGCATTTTCAGAACGAAAATTGTTCATTAACCCCACTGTAGACAAAACTATCTTAACTGCATCACTATTCAACGTTCTCAAAGAGTTTTCTAATCTGGCAATTGGATATTAGCTTAAACTACAATCCTCACAAAAATCCCTGGCCCATGAAAACAGAGAAATTAGAATTCTGACACAAGAAAATGAAGGAACTGAAAACTGCCTCCTCCTGCTGACCTGAGATGTGATAAATATGTTTATAAGATTCCACTCTCCCTATGTCATTGCATGTACACTCCCTCGACAGGATAGAGGCTCAAACGTGGAAAGGACTCTACCAGAGAGATCGAGAGCACTTTTTTATGAGGGTCTGCAAGTATTTGATCTTTTCTGTTCAAAGCAATATGTTCACTAAATTATTTAGGAAACAGATAATTTTGTTGATTTTGTCTGGGTTACTAGTCCATCTGGGATAGATTTATTGCCAAAGCAAATTGTGGGAGTTTTGACTTCACAAGCTAAAACATCACAGTGGGTTCTCTTTAGGAATGTGGAAAACAAATTTATACAGAAAACTATATACAGTTTTCCTTTTTGTAATTAATCCTTAATGGTAAAAATTATAAAAATGTGCATTTTTACTGGTTTGTAACTGCAGATCTACAAAGCCAGCCTCCTGGCACTTGGCTCACACTTTACAGTCGTGCTTGACCACAGGCACATGAGGAAAGTTTTTAGATTTTGTGAACAATGAAGCATTCTTTTTTTTACAAAATTTGAAGTTATATCACACATAATGTGCACTGTTCTCTTAAATTTAAAAGGATTTATTATCTATAAGTTACCTGTATAAAATGAAAAAGCGAATTGATTTTTTTCCAACTAAGTCTTGCTATTCCACATTAACTCCCACACATAGTAATTGAGCCAGTGGTGTAAAAGGCAAATGCTGCTCTCCTGGAAGAATAGAACATAAAAGAATAGAGCAGTCTAATTAACTCTCTGGTTATGGCAAGGCTCTTCCTGACACCAAAAAGTGGTGTATTTAATCTTTAAACTTCAGGTCTATTCTTGGGCTCCTCCCTCTCCCACCATTCCTCAAACCTGATATCCCTGGTAATGAGGAGAATAATCTAAAATTTGACTTTTAAATTTAAATTTAGGGATGCTCAGTGAAAGAAATACTCAAGGCCTTAACATAATACCCCCACAGTGCTTTAAAAATGGAAAGGAGGACTTAAAGCCTACATTCCTGTGACCTACCTAACCTTTTCGTTTTTGCTTTTCACGAACCAAGTAAACGTCTATGTAAGCAGCTCTTCTCAGAGTCAGTGCATTGGAGCAGTGGGAAAACATCCTCCAACAGATTTCAAGTTTTTTTGTACCCAGTAGCTGAAGGACACCTAACTCAAAGATCCTAAGAGGCAGGAAAAGCCCAAGATAAAGGTCTGGCTCTATGTAGTAGTAAGAACATTAAGTAATAGTTAATACTCATGTGCTGTCCTGTGCTCTTTACACATCAACTCGTTTAATCATAAATGACAGGAATAACTGACATAGGAGATAACTGTTTTTATTCATGTAACATTACTTTGTTCAACATTTCTAAGAGACCCGTTACTACTTGATGAAAGGTTTATATAGTAACTAATAGTACATAAAAATCTATAATCCTGACAGAGTGGAAAGAAAAGCTTTTCCTGTTGACAAAACCTGCATTCAAATACTGTTATTACCTTGTTTCTCCATCATCACAGGTGATGTTCATATTAGCCCAATCAAAATAGTCACATCCTTATTATCTGTTTATTTTGTTTTGTCTCTTTGACATAGTCTTGTTGTGTAGCCCAGGCTGGCCTGGAACTCAGATCTCCCCTGCTTCAGCCTCTCAAGTGCTTGGATTGCAGGTTATATGTACAACACCACCCACCAGGATATTCATTTTTAGTTAATGTGTGTGCATACTGTATTCAATAAATATTCATATATTTTTGAGTGCTTATCTCAGAGAATTTTTTTATGTATTTATTTGGACACAGAATTATGCTATGTATCCCAGGCTGGCCTTGAAATCACAGTGTTCCTACCCCAGCCTTCTGAGTGCTGGTATAGGCATGCGCCATTGTTTTGTTTTCATTTTTTTATATGATTTGTTTTCATTGTGGCAGCTAGCATCAATCCATCTATGGCTTGCCAGATTTTTCTAGAATGAAGTTTGTTAGGGTCTGAAACTACATGCTACATTAAACAGTGTAGGGGAGGATGTTATGGGGATGGCTTAATGGGTAAGGGTAACTTGCTGCCAAGCCTCATTACCTGAGTTCAATCACCAGAACTCATATGGTAGAAGGAGAGTTGTCCTCCGACCTCCACACATGCCCACACATATATACACACACATAAAAAGATTTTTACATTTATTTCTTCGTGTGTGTGTGTGTGTGTAAATTCATCTGCCTCACAGGCCTCAATGGTAGATGGTGACCGGGTGCTAACTTGAGTGAGAGCAGGGGACACAAGATGGCAGGCTAACACTGGAAATGTGGAATTAAGTTAAGCAGGAATTAATTTTGCAATTTTTTAATTATCTATAAGGAACATAGGCTGATAAGAGGCAGTCACATATATTTGAGTGCTTATGATAAAGTTGAATAGTTAACTGTTTTTAAAAATTATAAGATTAGCCAGGCCATTGGTGGTGACACACGTCTTTGATTCCAGCACTCAGGAGGCAAGCAGGCAAATCTCTGTAAGTTCAAGGCCAGCCTGGTCTATGGAGTGAGTTCCAGAACAGCCAGAGTTACATCAAAGAAACCCTGCCTCAAAAAAACAAAAACAAAAAACAAAAATTAGAAGATTATTGTTGCCTACTAGCTACGGGTCCATTTGTGGATAAGTAAGCTACCTTTCATAATAGAAATAAATAAATCATTTTGTATTGGGCACACATAGTTAGTTATTTGGTGAAATAAAAATAGAAGAAACACAATCACTACATGATGCCACTACTAGAAAGGTTGTTGAAATGGTTCTCAATGGTAAACCTCTGAAACACTGGATTTCAGAATCAAAAACTGGATTCTTGTCACTTCATGTATCATTAGGCAAGTCACTGCCAATCTGGATTTCAGTGGTCTCATTTGCTTTTTTTTAAAGATTTATTTGTATTGTTTTTAGTTATGTGTCTGTGTGTGGGTATGTGCACATGAGTGCAGGTCCCTGCAGAGGCCAGAGGTGTTGGATCTACTAAAGCTGGAGTTGCAGACTACTGTGAGCAGCCTGATGTGGTTCTGGGAACCAGATTCAGGTCCTACACAAGAGCAGCAAATGCTCTTAACAACAGAGCTCATTTGTATTTTAAAATTTTATTGATGCTGGAGAGATGTCCTTCAATTAGGAGGAGCACTGGATATTCTTCTAGAGGACCCAGGTTAGATTCCCAATATCCAAATTGTGGCTCCAGTTTCAGGGAACTTGAAACCCTCTTCTAGCCTCCAGGCATGTATGTGATGCACATACATATATGTGGGGAAAACACTCATACACAAAAAATAAAAAGTATCCAGTAACAAAATATTTTTAAAAATTTAGTTCATCTAAAAATGTATCCATTACCTAACACTTTAGAGACACTGAGGCTACTGGTGCTTTGCCTGGATGCTCTTATTCAGTCTCCACAGTAAGTCTAGCATGTAGGTGTTTCTGCATCTCCTCACTTACACATCTTGCTCTCTTGAAGAAATAGTTGATACCAGCCTTGAAACAATTTCTCCCAGTGAAGAAAAGAATAAAATCATAGGAAATGTGGAATATGCCCTGTACATGTCACTGTGATGCCATGATTTCAGACAATGTGTAGAAACCATTATAACTAGTTCTACATGGCTGCCCTGTGTGTGCCTCTTTGTGGTTTTGTTTACAAAATCTTAATGTGTAGCCAGCCCAGGATAACCTCAAATGTGTAGTTATCTTCTGGCCTCTGCCCCACAAGTGCTGGGACTATAAAATCTGTTCTTTAAAGGTAGTTTTACTAATTAAAAGGTTTTTCCATGAACTTAGTTTTATACAGTAAAAGGCTTATTTTACCATTGTCAGATGTATATACTACGTTCTAGAACCACGGATGAAGAAAATTTGAAGATTTTCTGTGCCTCTTATAGTGCACATTATGTTACTAAGTTGTGTTGTGCTGGTTAAGCTGACTGACAGAAACTGGCAGGACCCCCGGGACCTATGGTAAGGAGAACTGAGAACAACAAACAACCTGAGTGGAAAAACCATGGCCTTCAGAATGGAAGTAAATCATTTGAAAATACTATACCCATGAGCACTGTTGGAAGGTAAATCAAAGTACTTTCCCAAAGCTAAACAGCAGGCTTCTGTTTATCCCATGATATTAAAATGCTGTGTTGGGAAACATCCTCCTGGGCTTCTCTTGGTTGATTGAGGTCTCCAGCTAATTTTTTTGTGTAAGGGGGGCTTCCCCAGTGGTTCCTACTGGATGATATGTCTGATATTTTACTACTTATCTGCTGCTTGCTGATTTATTTACTCCCGCTTGGTATATGTCTAATAAACTCATATGAAACCCAAAATGTGGCTATTGTAGATCATTCTCCAGATAGTACAAAGAACCTCCCATACAATTCAGAAATATCCCTTAACATCACTTTCAGTGCTGGAAACTTAATACTTATCAGGTGACCATTGAAGTGTAAGTTGTAAAATTTTTCACTATCAAGTTTAAAAAAGCACTTTATATCTTTGCTTTTTATCAATTGTTCAGTACAACTTCAGACCACACAATACTTGCCCTTTGAACCTTGAGAAACTAATTTCCCATACAAGCATATGTGAATAGAAGTTAAATTGAATTCTTGTTTTATGAGACGGGGCATCTCTGTGTAGCCCAGGCTACCTTCAACTTCATGATTCTTATGCTTTGGCCTGCTGAGTATTGGAATTACAGACATGAGTAAACACACTAGGCTATCTTCTTGTGTTGTTTTGTTATTGAAACAGTATTACTCTGTGAGCCCAGGTTGAACTGGAATTCACTTTTGTGGCCTAGACTAGTCTCAAACTTATGGCAGTCCTCCTTACTTAGCCTCCTACATACCAGATAGATTTACAGGTATGAGGCATGTTAAGTCTCATACTACATTTTGCTTTGCTTAATTAAGGTAGTGTACATTTAAAACTTCAAGGACACTATGTTGTGAAATATCAGTTCTTGCCTCATAATTAATGAACCCTCTATTTCCCACACTGATTAAATGTTTTAAAATCATGTTTTAATTCTGTCATGCAACACACCAACAGTTTCTTACGTGTTCAGTAAATACAAGATGCTCTCTTCATCTCCACTCACATTACAATGTCAGTGTAATGAACTGGGACACGGGGCGGGGGGAGAGGGAGAGGGAGGGAGAGATATTAACAGATAATGACCTGTCAGATGAGAGAGATGAGAGCTCTCTCTCTCATTCAGCTGCTATAAAAACAGGAGATAGGACATTCAGCATCAATGGTGCAACTGGTTGTCTTTAGTATCCCAAGAGTCTTTCTTTCTGTTCTTCATGGTCTTGCTTCCACCCAAAAATGTGTGATAGAAGCACATTCACTGTGTCAGCAGCTCACAGCTGCACCTAGATAGGATGTCTTAGTCAGGAAAGGGTATTGAGTAAAAAGGCACCTGCAAGCTAAGTCAGTACCACATCTTAGTAACTCCCCAAAGCACTTAACCTCCCCAACCCTGTCACACACCCCCAAAAAAACTTCTGATGAAGTGTTGGTAGTTCTAAATTCAAACAAACAAACAAACAAAAAACCTTGGAAATGCAATTTTACCCCAGGGAAAATTACCATGTTTAGTAAATTCAGGACTCTTTCATGTGAACAGGAATAACTACTAGGAAATGAGACACATTCATAATAATTTTTTTAAATCAAAGAAAACATCAGAAGGTTGGAAGCCTTCCCATGCCCATGGATTGGTAGGATCAATATTTCGAAAATGGCCATTCTACTAAAAGCAATCTAAATATTTCGATGCAATCCCCATCAAAAACCCAACACAATCCTTTACAGAAATTGAAAAAAAATCTTAAAATTCATATGGAAAAACAAACTTGAGTAGTTAAAACAATCCTGAATAATAAGACAACTGCTAGAGGTATCACTACTGTTGATTTTAAGTTGTACTACAGAGCTACAGTAATAAAACCATGGCATAAAAAAGCATAGTATTGTCATAAAAACAGACATGTTGATTAAATATAATAGAGTTGAAAACCCAAAGATAGGCCCATACACCTGTGGACACCTGAAAAAAGAATCTTCAACAAATGATGCTGGTCAAATTGGGCAGGTGCCTGTAGAAGAATGAAACTGGATCCACAACTATCACCCTGCACAGAACTCAACTCTAAATGCATCAAGTACCTAAACAACAAACTTGATATCCTAACTCTAACAGAAGACAAAGTAGAGAATATGCTTGAATTCATTGGCACAGGAAAATACCTTCTAAACAGGATCCCAATGGCACAGTAATTAAAAGAAGTAATTGATAAATAGAACCACATGAAACTTCTAAAAATCTTGTATATAGCAAGGACACATCATTTCAGTGAAGAGGTAGCCTATAGAATGGTTAAATATCTGACAGAGGATTAGTATCTAGAATATATAGATTTAAACAAAACAAAACAAAAAAACCTCAATGTGGTAGTTTGGAGGAATATGACCCTTATAGGCTCATATGTTTGATGCTTAGTCTGCAGTCAATGGAACTGTTTTAAAAGGATCAGGAAGTGTGACCTTGTTGGAGAAAGTGTGACTTTGTTGAAAGAGGTATATCACTGGGGATGGGCTTTTAGGTTTCAAAAACTCACACTATTCCCAGTTAATTCTCTGTCTCTCTCTGTCTCTGTTGTTATCTCAACATGTAAGCTCTCAGCTATTGTTCCAGCATCATGCTTGCCTGTCTGCTGCCATGTTCCCTGCCATGGTGGTCATGAACTCACTCTGAAACTGTAAGCAAGCCCCAAATTAAATGCTTTCTTCTATAAGTTGCCTTAGTCATGGTGTCTCTTCACAGCAATAGAAAAATAACTAAGATACTCAAGAAAACAAATAATGTCATTGAAAATGCGACATGGAACTAAACAGAGTTTTCAAAAGATATAACACAAATAGCATAGAAACAATTTTAAAATGTCCAACATCTGTAGCCATCAGAGAAATGCAAATTAAAACTACTTTGAAATTTCATCTTTCCCCAATCAGAATGACCAGTATCAATAAAAAATTGGCAGCTGATGGCAAACATGTGGGTAAAGGGGAGCTCTTATTTACTGCTGGTGGGAGTGAAACTAGTGTAGCTCCTATGGAAACCAGGCTATAAGTTCCTCAAAAAGCTGAAAATAGATCTATCACAAGATCCAGCTATACCACTCTTGGGCATAAGGGAATCTTCCAAGGAAGGGAAAATAGCATTAAGTATTATAATAGGATAAAGGAGGAATTAAAAAGAAAGGATTAAATGGGATGGGGGTTGGGAGGTGAGGGTAGAGGATAGAATACGGAGAGGCATAACTAAAACTAAAGGTTGTGTAAAAAGTCATATGGAAATCTACTACTGTAGAAAAACTTTCTAAAGTACATAGATATATAAAAGGAGTTTAAATGAAATTACCATGTAATGGGAGGATAATGCCCCAACTAAATATCAAATAAAACCTCCAGTACCAGAAATGGCACATCATTTTTAGTTGTTTGCCAGTGGGATCCCAGAGATCCCCAAATATTATAGCTCAATGGTATTGGTTACTCTCCAGAACTTGATAAGAGCCTATTGCTGAGTGTTCCAAAAACTAATGTTATAGAACATGGAGAAATGTAGCTGGTGTTCAACTGGAAGCTTCTTACCTAGTGGCTGGTGATTATAGTGCTAGAAGGTGCTATAAATGCTACCAGAGGAGAAAATTACCAGTCTCACCCAGATATGAATGCTTTAAGCTACAATAAGTACGATACACACATTCATGCAAATGTGGCTTGAATGGAAGTAACTAATCATTTTTTTATTGGACTTACAGCCCGCTGCATGATTCAGAATCCATACCTGACACTATAAATGAGGCCAAGAACCTAAGATTATATAAGTCATGAGCCATACAAAAAAAGGTATTACTATTATTCCGTTAAATAAATATAGAAATCAAACAACTCCTAATGACCTATTGCTATACATAGATCAGTGCCTCACTCTACCCTCATTAGAGAAGCTTCTTGCAACAACTGGAAATTAAAACAGAAACACACAACTGGTCAACATATAGAGACTTTGTAATGGTTAGCCCTAAATGAGAAGTCTATATCATACTCTCCCTTAAGGTTCAGGGATCTATGAGAAAGGGGGTAAGAAAAATTGTAAGAGCCAAATGTGGTGGATGACTTTAAGGAAACAGTGTTTTAACACAACAAGGCAGATGAACATATGAATTCAGAGACTGACAGCATGAGCAAACCTTCATAAGCTTAAGTCACACAAAATCCCAGCATGGGAGAGGTGAGGTTGACATGAAGTCCCATCCCAAGCTGAGGAGCTGTTGACCACTGAAAGCTCCTGGGAGAAGGAAAGTAAGTTTTGTTTAGTGGAGTGACACTGGGCATACTGACCACACTTCAGAGTAGCCCCCAGCCCTAGGAGCAATCAGCCAACACAAACTGTACTCCATTTTTTGTATTGTTTTGTTCTTTAAGAAACAGAGAGATACGGGAGAATCTGGGACAAATTGGAGGAGGGCAATGAATATGGTCAAAATATGTCTCATGAAATTATAAAAAACTAAATAAAACATTATTTTAAAAAATGGAGATGGGCAAGTATGACTGTTAATATTGATTGTCAACCTGACAGGATCTAGAAGAGTGATCCTCTGTATCTGTAAGAGATTCATAGATTAAGTTACTTGAGATGGATAGACCTACCCTAAGGATGGATGACACCATTTCATGGGCTGGAGTCCCCTGACTTCATAAAAAGGAGAAAGTAAAATGAGTCCTAGCATTCATTTTTCTCTACAATATGATTAGCTCCTTCAATGCCTTGCCACTATGATTTCCCCATCATTATAGACTGTACTCGCAAACTGTTAAGCAAAGCAAATCCTTACTTTATGTATTTTTTTGTAGAAACAAGGCAAGCAGCTAATACAGAAAATCAAGAGATAATTAATACAGTAAGATAGAGACCAAAATTGTAACACTCAGCTTATACCTTAAAATAAGTGATTGAAAATAAATCCAATATGTATGGAAACGTAATAGTGATGACTATTAGTTTATATAACAAACATATACTAATACACATGTCAAGAATATTAAATGAAAAATTGAATATAAGAAGGTAATCATTGGGGCTTGTGAGATGGCTCAGTGGTTAAAACACTTGCTGTTCTTGCAGAGGACCTGGGTTCAACTTCAGCACCCACATGAGGGCTCACAACCATATGTGACTCCAGTCATAGGGGACCTGATACTCTCTTCTGGCCTCTGTGGGCACTGCATGCATATGGAACACAGTCATTCAGACAAACATTCATAAAATAAGAAATGAAGAGGAAAAAAAAGAAAAGAATCCCTCAGAATTACATAATCCTGCTATCATTTTCATCTTGCTGATTTTAAATTTTATCAAAGTGAAATGGTCCCAAAACAAGTCCAGGCCAAGCAAAAGTACAAAGGGACCATGAAGCTAGAAGGGGTGTGTAGAGGGAAGGAGGAGGGACTATTCCTTGAGATTGCAGGCCCAGTGTGGTATGGGCCCGGGCATAACCATCATGCCTCAAGTGAGCTCCGACCCCACAGTCAAACTAAGGCCAGATTCTCATTGAAGAGAGCTCAAACCTCCAGGGTCAAGCTACCTAGGACCCATACCCCTCCTTGATTGTATGCCTTCCTGATAAGGTGGTACACAAGATGTTTTCTGTGAATTGATAAACTGTTGCGGATATATTTGAACTTATTCTAAAATAATAAGCTGTTTATCTAGCAGCCTGAACCATTGCAAAAAGATCACCTTCCTTTAGCTACTGGAAACAGTTTCTTAGGAGTGGACTCTGGAATACAGGAAGTATGCTAATTTGGAGCACCAGCAATTGTCTACTCAATTGCCTTTGATTGGAGCAATTGTTCTAATGTTTTCTACCCACTGAGATTGTATTAATGCTAATAGAGAAACTTTACAGGGTCCTCTCTCAGCCTAACTACCAGGTGGGGAAGACCTTGACTGGGGGCGGGGGGTGGTGGCTGTCGATAAAATGGCATCATGTCAGCCAGCTGAAGTTGAGGGTTGGTGCACTGTAAAAGTTCTATTCATTAAATATTAAGGCCCTTGTAATAGTGGAAGGTGCTTCCTTTCAATCAAATACCTAGAGGCTATGTGCTGGAGGCAGCTTGAGGAGAGATGAGAGGTCAGTGCCAGAAGAAGCCAATCAAAGCAATGGGAAGCTGAGGCTTGTAAGTCAGCCACATTAGTTGAGACCCTGTGCCTTGACCATCCAGGTTTTCCATCTCAGAGTATCATGGCTCATTATTGAAACCCACCAGAGTTATTAATACTAATTTTAATTAACAATAGGCTGTGATTGATCTTTATGTCCCAAACTCAGAATGTTCTTTGTTAATGGTGGACTAAAAATATCGACTGACTTCTGCTTTTGTTTGCACAGGTTGTTGAGAGTTTTAGTTTAAAAAGCCCCTAAAATTCCAACCTGGTGTCACAGAACTGAACTTAGTTCTGAGGCTGTGTCCCTGGCTCACCCTCTATCTGTGAGGCCGGAGACCCTCAGCCCTGGCTTTCTCTACTCAATACAATAATTATTGAGTACTTTCCAGAACTCCCTGTTCCAAGAACTAGCCTACCCCAGGAACCATAAAATAATTATTGTCAGGCTTAATTCAAGAGCACTGTGACCCAGCCCAAATTCCTAAAATGAGCAGCAGCTATAGCCGCCGCCTTATAGCCTTGGGCAAGGGACTTTACATTTCCTGGTGCCCTCGACCTTGCTATATGCCAACACCAATCAATTTAAAGGTTAACTGGCCCCTACCTATCAAAATGGGAAAACAATTTGGGAGCCAATCAACTTGTACCAATTCGGTTTGTGCCCAACAACTGTTTAAAAAGCTTCCCCATTTGCTCCTCGGGGCCGATTCTATCCTGCGTGTTAGAACGGTCCCAGTGCACTGGAATAAATCCTCTTGCTATTTGCATCGATATCCCGCCTGTGAGTCTCTGTGGGGGTGCAGCGTCCCAGTTTGGGCTTTGGGGGTCCAACATATCCAGCCAGCTCTTGCTCTTGCTCTTGCTTTGGCTAGCCAATTTTTCCTTTTTCCCTTTTTCCTCATTTGTAACTCAAGTAAAAATTTTCTTTATCAGTGAGTTATGTGTTGTGTAGTAATTAGATTGCTAGGAACCTATAGCAAAAGTATTCCTGTGTCCCTTTCCTTTATTTCATCAAATGTTTAAAGTAATGACAGTAAAGCATTTTTCTTTCTGCCTGCTTATCTGTAGATGGAAATATGTCTCTCAAACAGTTTCAATAAGTTTCCTAGATACAAGCCTGAACAGCCTAGGTAAAGGGCCTGGCCTCTGATGGACTGACCCCAAGCATGTGGTCTCCAGGTAATTTATTAAGGAAAGGCACTGCCCACAAATACACAAGCTTTATGTGCTTAATGAACCTAACTTGCACAGTAGAACAACTCCCAACCTCTGGTCTGCCAACTTGATGCTGTTTTACAGTGAGGTCAAGAACCTGGGCAAGGTATTCCTTGTCTGGTGCTTAAACTGAGGGAGGAGACAATCCAAAGTTCCTCCATTAACAATAATACAATCAAATGTTTTCAACATTGATATCCCAAAGGACAAGTTAAATTTGAACTTCAGTTATTCCATCCAAAGGTATTGAGTAGACAATTACTCCAGACTAGCATTCTTTTTGAATTCAAGAAAGCTGCAGCCCATCTACACTCAGAAAGCTGGTTGTAACAGCTAAGGAAGGTGACCTTTCTGGCAGTAGCTCCTGCTGACAGATATAGCAGCTGTTTAAAGTTCATATTACAGCATAGAAGTGCATGTAGCTTTACAATATTTGAGAATTAAGTTTAAATATTCTACCATACTTATCCATGCTCTACTTCCTTCTGGAAGAAAATGTGAAAAATACAATCACCATGGATGAGGTAAGGAGCACTCCTTGTTGACTGGAGGGAGTGGTAAAGATTTGTCAATCTAGGAAAGAAACAGAATGAGCCTCTTTCCCAGGCCAGAGCCCTCTGGAGTACTGTTTGCCTGAGAGAATTTACCTCTCCAGATTTTAATCTTTTCACTAGGAATTTTTAACAATTGCTACCACTAACAAGAAAATCACTTATCACCAGATTACCTTATTTAACTTGGCACATTCACAGTTTGGCTGTGAATAAAAACATTTACTCTATAAATACCTTTGCCTTGTACAGTATCTGTCTTATATCAACTTCCAGTTACTTAAGGAAAGTGCCTAAGTTTCCAAATGAAAGGAGTAAGAGGAGAAAAGGCTGGGGGCTGCTATGGAGGTATATAACATCAAAGCAAGGAAGTCTCTTATTTGTTTGAACTTGAGATTCTTCAGGGTTTTTTGTTGCTGCTGCTGGTGGGGTATTTCTTTTTTTGGAGTCATTATTGAATACTCTCTTAGGAATGATAACACACTTTATTAAATCTTATGCATCTCAGTAGGCTCAATTACTTGTTTAATGCCCTAAAATGATAGAGTTTAAAGTAAATAAATGGCTCTTCTAATCTTCCCAAGCCTTTGTACTTTTTGTGAGTCTTGGGAAATACCTTCTCAGAACAAATGTCATTATATCACAATAAATCTGCCCCGGTCAACCATCTTTGCAATGATGTTAGAAATATGTTTAAAGTTGCAGAGAAAGAGATTACCACTGCAATTTAAGTCCCTGGACAAGGCAAACTTCACTCTTGATCAAGAGGAGAAGTGCATTTGCTTTTTATTATAACCTAAGTGGTGGCTGTGTCTTTTCCCCATTGATGGGGTCTGACCTCATAATCTTATTCAGTTGGCTAGTCTGAAAAGAACTGGCACATAGGAAATGAAGGATTAAAAAAATTCCATAAAAGTGTTACAAGGTGGAGAGAGAAAAAGATTTTAATCCTGTGTCCTACACACAAGTTTTATAGTATTTGTTAGAAAAGATTAATATTTTATATTAATAAATATTTTATATTTATTACAATCATATACTGAAAGGGCCCGGGAACCTGGGGTTCAGATTCAGATTCAGAACCAGGATCAGATTCCTGAGTTAAATGATGACCCTCAAAAGATAACAAAGTTATGCACAACTCAAAGTTGTGCACATCCTATCCCCAGCCCCCTTCCCCTGCACACCATAAAATACCAAAAGACAAAGGAATCAGGGTTTGCCTCCCATTCTCCTTTCATGGCTAATTCCCCAGATACCACGGTGGCCCTTCCCCTTCGGGCCTAAGGTCCCTCTGACGATGAGGGGAACCAGACTTTGCAATACTGGAGGGAGCGTCTCAAAATCTACCATCAGTCCCTTATGGCAGGCCTGAAATCAGCTGCCAAGAGGCCAACTAATTTGTCTAAAGTCTATGAGATCAGGCAATGAGTCATCAACAGCTTTCCCAGAAAGAATTATGGAGGCCTTCAGACAGTACACTCCCTTTGATCCTGAGAAGGAGGAACACAAGCTTACGCTGGCAAAGATTTTTATTAATCAAGCAACCTAGATATTAAAAGGAAACTCAGAAAATCGAAGGGTTTCACACGAAAGCCCTAAAAGATTTAGTTCAGGCAGCTGAAAAGGTTTATAACAGGGTGACAGAGGAAGAAAAAGAGCAGAGAAGAAAGAAAGAGGAGGAAGAAAGAGAGAGAAGGAGAAAAGGCAGAATAGGAGCTTACATAGAATATTGGCCACAGTCGCTAGAGAGTCCAGAGAAAAGGGTGAGAGAAGGGCAAAGACCCAAAGGGGAGTTGGATCCCAGATAGGGTGTCAACCTCAAGAAGGACACAATTTGGATAGAGATCTGTGTGCTTACTGCAAGGAGAAGGGACACTGGTCTCGAGAGTGTCCTCAGAAGAAGCAGAGGGACACCGAAAGAGGTGCACACTGTGGGGCCAAGATACTGCCCCTGGAAGAAGAGAGTGATTAGGTGAATTAGAGTGATTATTTGGGGTTTGGACTCCCTTCCCGAGCCCAGGGTAACTCTATGAGTGGAGGGGAAGCCTACACAGTTTCTAGTGGAGCAACACTCAGTGCTGCTCCAAGCAGATGGGCCCATATCCAACAAAAAATCCTGGGTGCAGGGGACCACAGGGACCAAACAATATTCATGGACTACCCGAAGAATGGTGGACTTCGGCGTGGGCTGGGTATTCCACTCGTTCATGGTTATTCTGAATTGCCCCTACCCCCTGCTTGGAAGGGATTTGCTATCTAAAATGGAGGGCTCAGATCCACTTCAGGCCAGAAGGGCCCCAACTTATGGGACCCCAGGGCAACCCTATACATGTCCTGACCTTAAAAGTGGATGATGAATACAGACTATTCGAGACCCTGTAGGGGTGTTCAGCGGACATGGAAAAATGGATGCGTAAGTTTCCTCAAGCCTGGGCGGAAACTGCAGGCTTAGGACTGGCCAATCACTGGCCCCCTGTGTATGTTGAGCTGAAGGTGGGTCCGGTGGATCTGGTCTCAGTAAAACAATACCCGATGCCCAAACAGGCCCTCAAGGGGATTAGACCACACATAAACTATTACAGCTGGAGGTACTGAGGTGATGCCAGTCGGCCTGGAACATCCCTGCCTCCCGGTCAAAAAGCCCGGCATGGAAGATTACTGGCTGGTCCAAGACTTAAGAGAAGTAAACAAGAGGGTAATGGATATCCACTCAACTGTTCCAAACCCCTAACCCTGCTAAGCTCTCTACCCCCATCTAGAGTCTGGTACACTGTCTTGGACTTAAAGGACGCCTTCTTTTGCCTGGTTCTGGTGCCAAAGAGTCAGGACCTCTTCGTGCTTGAATGGAAAGACCCTGAGAATGGAATTACGGGGCAACTGACCTGGACCAGACTGCCTCAGGGATTCAAGAATTCTCCTACCATCTTGATGAGGCTCTCCATCAGGACCTGCATGAGTTCCAGGTCAACAACTCTCAGGTGACTCTTTTACAGTATGTTGATGACCTTCTTCTGGCTGCAGACTCTCAGGCTAGCTGTCTAAAAGGGACTGAGGAACTGCTAATCAAACTAGGGAACCTGGAGTACCGAGCTTCTGCAAAAAAAGCCCAGATCTGTAAAGAAGAGGTAAGCTACTTGGGATACCTCTTGAAGGGGGGGCCAACAATGGCTGTCACCGGCTCGAAAAGAAACTGTCCTCCATGTTCCCCACCCAAGACACCATGACAGGTGCGTGAATTTCTGGGTATTGCTGGATTCTGCAGATTATGGATACCTGGGTTTGCTGAAATGGCAGCCCCCTTGTATCCTCTGACTAAGAATAACCACTCCTGGGAGTGGAGAGAGGGAGAGCAAAAGGCATTTGAACAGATAAAGCTGGCATTAATCTCTGCACCAGCTCTAAGGCTTCCTGACGTAACCAAGCCCTTCCAGCTATATGTGGCTGAAAACAAGGGCATGGCCAAAGGGGTCATAACCCAAAAGCTAGGACCATGGAAAAGACCAGTGGCCTATCTATCAAAGAGACTGGATCCTGTGGCATCTGGGTGGCCCCCTTGCCTAAGGATGGTGGCTGCAGTCACAACTCTAGTTAAAGATGCCAACAAGCTAACTCTGGGGCAACATTTGACTGTTACCACTCCCCATGCCATTGAGAGTCTAGTCAAGCAGCCTCCCGACCATTGGCTGACTAACGCTCGTATGGCCCATTATCAGTCTCTCCTGCTTAACTCTGAAAAAGTCGCCTTCACCATGCCAGAGGCCCTCAACCCTGCCTCTCTGCTCCCTGATCCTGACCTGGATCCCCCACTACATGATTGCACGGAGGTGTTGGCCGAGACCCATGGATGGAGAAAAGATCTCTCAGACCAGCCACTCCCCAATGCAGAAGCAACCTGGTTCACAGATGGGAGCAGCTTCATGGAAAATGGGCATCGAAAAGCAGGGGCTGCTGTGGTGACAGATCATGACATAGTCTGGGCAGAGCCATTGCCAGCTGGGACATCAGCACAAAAGGCTGAGATCATAGCATTGACCAAAGCCCTGACCATGGCTGAAGGAAAGAAGATTACATTTACACGGACAGCAGGTATGCCTTCGCCACCGCCCACGTTCATGGGGCCATATATCAACAGAGAGGACTCTTGACTGCAGAAGGAAAGGCTATCAAAAATAAAGACGAGATTGTGGCTTTGCTTCAGGCTCTAATGAAACCAGAGAAAGCGAGTATTATGCACTGTCCAGGGCACCAAAATGGGAAAGACCTGGTTGGCAGAGGCAACCACCTAGCAGACAGAACTGCAAAAGAGGCAGCCCTGTGGACCACTGAGACTCTGCTCACTAGACACCCAGAAGAAAAACCTTACTTCAAGCAGACCAATCCTCCTGAGTACCCCCCTCTCAAGTTAGAAAAAATCAAGAAAGACCCCACCAACTACTTAGCCCCTTCCGGCTGATGGAAGACAGCTCAAGGGAAAGTAATTCTCCCTTACCAAGAGGGAGAGGGACTCTTACATGAGATGCATTGCCTCATTCACATGGGAGAAAAGAAATTAGAACAGGCTGTGAGCAAGTCAGGAGTATATGTGTGGGACTTGAAAAAGTTAGCCAGGTTGGTAGTGTTAGAATGTGAAGTATGTAAAAAGGTAAATGCTTACCCTGCTGCCCTGCTGCGATCCCCCAGGAAAAAAGAAAAAGAGGGGACCGTCCAGGAGTATATTGGGAAGTGGACTTTACTGAAATTAAACCAGGAAAATATAGGTTTAGATATTTGTTAGTGTTTGTAGACACCTTCTTTGGACAAGTTGAAGCATACCCCACCAAAAAAGGAAACTGCTGCTGTAGTGGCCAAGAAGGTCATAGCAGAGCTGCTGCCCAGATTTGGTATGCCTGGAGTCATAGGGTCAGACAATGGGCCTGCTTTCGTCTCTAAGGTAAGCCAAGGGCTAATTGAATATTTGGGGATAGCTTGGAGCTTACATTGTGCATATCGGCCTCAGAGTTCAGGCCAGGTAGAAAGAATGAATCGGACTCTAAAAGAGACCTTAACCAAATTGGCCTTGGAGACTGGCGGAGATTGGGTGATGCTCCTATCTCTGGCCCTTTTTAAGGCCAGAAATACCCCTTACATGTTTAAACTGACCCCCTTTGAGATCTTGTATGGGACACCAACCCCCTTGGCTCCTTCTATCCATCCACCTTCCGTCACTTCCCAGGGAGACCGGATGCTACTGACTACACTTCAGGCTTTAGAAATCGCCCATAAAGAACTGTGGCCTAAGCTCCACACCCTCTATGATACAGATTTCCCCCTGA
The DNA here is from genome assembly GCA_026225945.1 of Cricetomys ansorgei. Taxonomy (NCBI): domain Eukaryota; kingdom Metazoa; phylum Chordata; class Mammalia; order Rodentia; family Nesomyidae; genus Cricetomys; species Cricetomys ansorgei. The sequence continues at coordinate 2,307,355 of JAMJFZ010001097.1, read as the reverse complement.
AGTCGTTAACCTGTACGACCCGGGAGATTGGGTTTTTGTCAGAAGACACAGGCTGGAACTGCTGGAAGCCAGGTGGAAGGGCCCCTACCAAGTGCTGCTGACCACGCCCACAGCCATCAAGGTGGGCGGAGTGACTGTGTGGATCCACCTATCCCACATCAAACCAGCAGCTGCACCCCGCACCTGGAAGGCGACTCATCACCCTGACAACCCGTTTAAGATTAAGATCGATAAAGAACCAATGGAGAATCATCGGCAGTGACTATGGAAGAAATCCAGATAGGATGGACAACCTTAGGACTCTGCGTGGTAACCAGTGGATGGGTAGATCCACATGTTCCATGGGTAGATCCATGGTTCCATGAACCATACCTGGATACTCAAAGGTACATATGGGGAGATTCTGGCCTTCGCTGGCAAAATGGCACCCTCCAGCACTTGGTTTCCAGAACTGAGCTTTGATTTGGCCAAGGTAATGAAAGATGGGCGAAGTCAACACTTTGCAGAAAACACCAAAGTTAATTTTTATATGTGCCCTTCTCTGTATGGCATGCCATGGCGGGAGAAACATTGTGGCACAGCAGATGATTTGTTTTGTACCAGTTGGGGTTGTGAGATACAAGCCACCAATTGGCTGCCAGTATCCCAGGGACTTACACAACTTACCAGAGTCCCTGAGCTAGATAGATGTCCGTGGGCCATAAATGTAGATGACCCTAGGCCCCCTCCCAAACCCTGCAATCAGCTAAAGCTCACCTTTACAGAACAGGGCATGAAATATGACAAGTGGGTACAGGGAAAGATGTTCAGAATAAGATTATGGAAAGCTGGATGTTTGGGGGGAATCATCCAGCTACAGGTAGTTCTCTCTCAAGGTTTGGCCCAGAGCAGAGGCCCCAACTTGGCACTTGCCCCACAGCCCCACCCCACTGTAAAGACCAGACAGGGCCCAGAGCCTACCCTAGACCTAAACGTGGCTAAAATCCCCCCGACCATCCCAGCCCTGGTCACCCTAATTAATGCTCCCTCCAACCCGTTGTGGGAACTGATTTCACAGACAGCAGAGGTGCTTAATGCTACAGATCCTAGCCTGACCAAAGCCTGCTGGCTGTGTTACAATGTAATGCCCCCTTATTATGAGGGAACTGGCCTATTGAACCCCTATACCACCTTGGGAAAAGGCCTATGTCTGGGACAAGTACCTGCTAGCCACGTCTGCCTCTGTAACAAAACTGTCACCCTGGTTGACACCTCTGTTTATTATGTCCTTCCGCCAGGAAGGTGGTGGGCATGTTCATCAGGGCTCACCCCTTGCGCCCATGGAAAGGTGATCCAAGACTCCAATGATTATTGTGTCCTGCTACCCCGTATCCTGTATCATGAAGATAAGACTTTTCTGGAAGCCTGGGTATCAGGAATGTTCTTAAGGGTTAAAAGGGAGCTGAAGACAGCCATTACCATTGCAGCTTTCGTAGGACTTGGGCTGGCAGGAACAGAAACAGGAGCAGCACCATTAATAACACAAGATCGGGGACTCCAAGGCCTTAGGATGGCGGTAGATAGGGACACTGAGAGACTAGAAGACTCTATTACTAAACTACAGGGATCCCTCTTGTCATTGGTGGAGGTAACTTTGCAGATTAAATGAGGTATGGTTATAGTGTTTCAACAACAGGGCGGGATGTGTGCTGCCCTTGGAGAGGAGTGTTGTTATTGTTGATCACTCTGGAGCTGTTAAAAACTCCATGGCTAAAGTGAGAGAAGGATTGGCCAAGAGGAAAAGAGAACGTGAACAATCTCAGGGATGGTTTGAATCGTGGTTCAATTCCTACCCCTGGTTAACTACCCTTATTTCTACCTTGCTGGCTTCTGCAGTGGATTGCTTAGCAGGGTTCCTTGTCTGAGGGAGATGGGCAAAGAAAATAGTTCCAGCTGTGGGAAGGCTAGTCATCTGCGTGAAGATTCATTGTAAGGCAGATTACCACACTTGGGAAATCTGAGCCAATCAAAATTATGCACACCTTATCCCCAACCCCTTCCCCTGCATGCCATAAAATGCCAAAAGACAAAGGAATCAGGGTTCGCTTCCCATTCTGCCTGCGTGGAGACTTGCGGAAGGTGAACCCAGATGCACCGGATATTAAAAGCCTCATGCGGTTGCATCGATCCTAAGTCTCATGGGTTTTCTTTGGAGGTCGTCTCTTGCCAGTAGACCCTGACAGGGGCTCAAGCCGTGGGGCATGGGGCCCGGGTCTTTTCAATACCATAAAGATTTATGGTATTGATTAGACCTCTTGTATTTAAATCCCAGCCATGGGTTGTTTTATCTGTTTTTCTGTAAGCTTTATTGGGTTAAACGTTAGAATTTTCAGACAATTTTCTTACAATGAGTTAACACATACATTCCTTTCCAACAAGTAGAAGCTGTATGATTTAAAGACAACAGTATCTGGTTGTTGTCCTCTGCTTTGTTTTCTTGCTTTTGAGACAGGGTCTCATATAACCCTGGCTGGCCTTGAATTACCACAACACCACCAAAATTACTTTGGATTCCTGATCCTCCTTTCTTAACCTCCTAAGTGCTAGAATTACAGCATACCTAGCAACAATGTCTTGTTTGACAAATAGAAAAGAAACTTCCCTATCATCTAAACCAGTGTTCTCCATGAGCAGTACCAGTATAAGAAACAATTAAATATTTGTCTTTCTTGTAAAACTTTTGTTTATGACAAGGAAGTAAAAAAAAAAATTTTTTTTTATCTCTCCCACCTAGTAAAACCTTTAGTCAAATGTTTTTACCACCCTCAATCCTGGTAAAACTAGTTTTTTTTATAGGCTCTACTTTCACATTCCCAGAACTTGATGTCCTAGAGGAATGACTTTTTCCCTCTTTCCTTCATTTCCTTTGCACCAATTCTTTTAAAACTAGCCAATCTCAAAAGACTATGAGGTCTGACCCTAGTCAGTAAAGACAAGATCACCACCTAGGTGTGCGTGTTCTTCTACTTTTGTGAATGACATGCCCATTAGATCAGAAGTAAAGCTTGCCTTGTCCTGAACTTAGGTAAAATGGTGGTTTCTTTCTTTGTGACCCTGAACTTATTTGTAATAGCAGGAGCAAAAGCAGTAGCATCCAAGAACTTTAGTGAACTTTTGTCTTTAGCTACATTTACAAAATAAGAGGATCTTGGAAAATAGGATCTTGGCTTTTGCTTTGTGGTTTTCATCTGAAGAGAGAATAAGTTAGAGCATGCTTACCAGGTAATTGCTTTTCTTCTGGTTGGAGAGCTAGCCTAGCGATTAAGAGCACTAGTTGTTGTTCTTAAGGACCTGTGTTTGATTCCTAGCTCCCACATGGTGGTTCACAGTTGTCCTTAACTCCAGTTCCAGGAATCCAATGCCCTTTTCTGGTCTCCACAGGCCCAGACACAAAAGTTGTGCAAGGGCATATATAGTAGACAAAGCACCTATATACGTAAAAATAATAATAAATAATAATATTACTCAAAGTAAAGCACAAGAACAACTCAGGAGTTATGATGGGAGGCCATAGAAAAGCAGGTGTGTGTGTGTGTGTGTGTGTGTGTGATTGTTTTTGAAAATTACCACCACAATGTTCACATTTGTCAACTGATAATCCATTCAAAAACGTCAATCATCTTTGACCCACAATAATAACATCTACTTGGTTTGGCTTCTTCCTTGTAAAATAAAGCTAGCGCTTATATTATTTTTAAAAACCTGTCTTTGACAGAACATTGATAGCATGTGGCTTTTTAAAATTAAATATAAGTGAACTATTAATATCTGTGAAAAACAAAAGTATTAGTACCATCAGAGATCCTATGAGGACTCTCTTAGATCCCTGGAGATCTAATTTGGGAATCTTTGATTAATTATCTCTGGTGAATTTGAATGTGTTTTCACACAAGTGAACCTCTGCTTTATGCAATCCTATTATTATTTAAATATCATTACATATTGTGCTGCTTCTCAAAAGCAAATTGTGACAGTACCCAATGCATCACTCTTTAGAGTGACTGAGAGATTTGCTTGTTTATGTAAATCCCACTGGTCAAGAATAAGACCATCACTACAATTTTGAGCCAAATTTAAGCAAGCTTTAATTAAATTAATTAAATACTGGCCAGTAAGAACAGGCCTCTGAGCAGGACCATTCCACAGTTCCCACAGAGTGGTCTTACCACACTCCAGAGTTCTTACAAAATGGGGCCAAGTCACGTGCATCAGATGCTTATAAAGGCAGAACCCATAAGGCTATTTCCCACCAGGTCCAACTGGGGGCAAGCATATACCCTGATGTATTTCCTGTCCAGGTACCTCCTACCTAAAAGTGACTAAGCATATTCGGTGCATTTGGAGCACGTCTGGTGCAGTTGGATTAACCACATTGTATAGGGAATCTATTATCTCACCTAAACAGCCCCCACCCAGCATTCCAGGAGGTTATCTGTCCTTGGGCTAGTGGGGATTACAAGATTACTTCTTTTTGTATCTCAGATGAACAGCCCACACCTAGAATTCCAGGAAGTTGTCTGCCTTTTTGATTTATAGATATTTTAGGCACAATAATTAAAATTTAAAACAACTTTTCCTCTTATGACTTAAAAGTCATATCATTTGTTACATAATTGGTCCTTAGCTTTTCTCTACTGACTTTGTTCTCAGTTTAGATTCCTTCTGCCTGTTTTATTTATTGTTTTTATCTGATCATATTGGATTGATCACAAAAGTAGAAGTGTTTTTGTTTCCAAATTAATAATTTCGATGTCACAGATGACAAGGAGAAAGCAAAGGACCAAGGACAAAGTTTGGGGCCACAATAAAGTTCTGTCACTCTGCAGTTGTTTTTAGCTTCAGGATAAACAGGTTTTTCAGGAAAATTTAATGTATTTTCTCAGAGGAGTGTCTGGTTACCCCAGGAATCAAAACTTTCAAAGTGAAACTCCACGTCTGAAGAAGCAAATGCACCGAAATTAAAAGGGTCAAAAGTAAAAAGCAAACCTTCTCATTTTCTAATTGTCAGACTCAACTGCGTGGAGTCTAACCTAATAATGTATTGTTTTTATGCAAAGAACTAAAGCTAATTCCTCTTAGCTCCAGGTATCTCACCCTAAATGGCCAGGATCAGGAAGGGCAAGTAGTATGGTGAAATTTCCTGCCTCAAGATAGTAAGCAGCTCTCTTTAGCTCTATTTAAACTTGATACCAAACAAATTGCCCAAGAGAGAAGGCTAGGTAACTTGGCTTAACAACAACATAATAACAAACAAACCCCCCAAACTCCATTTCCTCCCAATGGTTCTCTCTATGAGAATTTGGTGCTATGTTTCTATCCACAGTTTTACTCTTGTTTTGTTGTTTGCTTTTTTGTTTGTTTTCAAACACTGTTGGGGGGGGGCTCAAGGATGAAGGCTAGCTACCCTGGAGTTCAGGTTTTCCCCAAAAGACAAAGACTTGAATGCCCAGGGACAAAAGAAATAAAGGGTAAAAGCAGGGGTTTATTGAGGCAGACAGCCCCCATCAGAAGGTGGGGTCTTCGGATTTGGTAGACTGTCAAGTGTCTCTAAGTCCTTTTACAGGGCTCCAAGACCATTCCTTCCTTTGATTCCCCTTTCTCCTTATTTTCTTTTTCTGGTCCAGATAGACATAACCAAAAACAGACAGTAGCCTTGTCTGGCAGGTGGCCTTGGATAAGGGATGGCCTCGTTGTTAGATAAACTCCAGCAGTTAATGTGAGACTGCTATCTCCTTTCTTCCAACCCTTTTCCAAACTGCTTGCCTTTTATGAAATTCTTGCAATATGTTCATATTATGTAGTTCTGGCTGGCCTGAAACTTGAACTCAGAGATCAGCCTGCCTCACTGACAAATCAAGCCCTCCTAATGAGAATTAAGCTCAACATTCAGAGATAGGGGAAAAATATCTTCAATTGAGAATGACTGGCTCTGGTTAATGCCAAAGAACGAACCAGTCCTGAAACGAATGAATTCTTTACAGTTAAACTTTTATAGATTTTGAGCTATAACATTAAATTTTGCATACGCTTTCATCTGTAAATCTCTTTTAAGTCCCAGCACCAAGTTACACTTGGAGCAATTAAACATGTTTTACAGCTGTAAACTGGGGGTGACCCTGCCTGCCTAGTATCAGGAAGAATATGGATGACCAGGGGTTAACAGTTGCCTGAAAGAACGACCCTGGTTTATTTCAAGTAACTATGACAAAAGATTTGCCAAAGTAATACAACATGCGATCTCTGTCTCTATCAAACAAAGCTTATTTGAATTGACAGGTTGAAAGTCAAAGGCCCAAAGGCACAAGAAAGCGAACTCCCTCCTGCGCATGCTAAGGCTCCCGGAGGCCGTCTCGGGCTCCTGCTCTGTGGCCTCCAGAGCATAGGTGGTGCTGTGGTGCTTGCTGTGGTGCGGCCTTTCCGGCAGCCTGAGGCCTGCAGTGCGGAAGGAACGCTCCCGTAGCTGAGAGCGGACCCGACAAGGGAGTCTTTGAGCCGTGTGCACCCGAGTCCGCGTCCGCGCTGGTGCTTCCCTGTCTTCGCAGTCGCCCAGGTCAGGCTCCGCTGGCTCTCTCAAGAGGTGTGTTGTGGTTTGCATGAGAGTAGGTTGCTGACTGTCGGTACTCAGACCCAGTGGACCGTACGTAGTTACTGCGGGGTGGACCACAGCCTTGCAGGGATGCCTGCTCGCAGACCAGACCGAGCCTGGACAGCCGGACCCTTCAGATTGCCCGCCACAATGACAGAACCTTTCCCCGGTTCACAAGTGGAGTAAATTATGAGATGGAAAGGGTTTTTCTTTTTAAAGTTATATTTTACGATAAAAACGGACAGAATTCATTTTTAAATCTAAGTGACTGCAGATCGTATGAACCTTGGCGTCTTGTAATAACTTATCAAAGCAAAATACTTTCCTCAAAAACTTCTTTTGGAAAAAGATGGTGAGATGGTGGAAAAGGAGTTTGCTGAAATTGGAAGAACTGCATTATCCTATCCTCCTAGTGAGAAGACATCTGGGCCAGGAAGGTTGGACTAGATCTGTGGGATGACCACTGTTTTGTCAACATCTTTTCTTTTAAAAAATGTTAAATCCACATTTATAATTTTGCAATCAATAATAAGTATAACTCCTTTTATAAAAGTGGAATCAGAGTTGTCACCTATTCAAAAAACATGCTCTTTAGACTTACCAAATTTGAGGTTAAGTCTGTGCTTGTAAAGTCCTCTGATTCTTTCTCAAAGTTGTTTGTATTAATTTAAACGTTTTTTTTGTTTACTTTTGTTTTTCGAGACAGGGTTTCTCTGTTGTAACTCTGGGCTGTTCTGGAACTCACACTGTAGACCAGGCTGGCCTTTAACTCACAGAGATCTGTCTGCCTCTGCTTCCCGAATGCTGGGATAAAGGACATCTGCCACCACCACCTGGCTAATTCAACCTTTTTTTTTTACTTCTTCTCTTCCTCTTGGAATTCCAGTGATACACCAAAGAATAAGTCTGGGCAGGCCTGCTTGGTGGTGAACCAGATACCCTAGTAACTAAGATCTGGTTATGTTTGCCCTACCCTAATTAGTACTAAACATTCTGTCAACCAGTGGTTGAGATTAAAGGCATGTGCCATCACCACCACCTGACCAAATTTAAACAATTTTAAGGTGTCCTACTCCAGACTTGAAGTTATTTTCTTAAGCACTAAAAAGAGTGTAGTATGTGAAACAAAGTTAAGTGTATTTATACTGTCATTAAAATGTTTTGTCCATTTGAAGCAATTCTTTCTATATTTGAAAATAGAGCTTTTCCTACAGTAATTCTTATATTGTTAATATCCTCATATTTTCATGTATGATGTAATATAGGGTGGCTATGCCAGTTTTCTAGTGAATTTTGTGTATACACATACAGGTAGTTCATTCGTTCGAGTGTACATATGTTCATATGTATGTGGAAGCCAGAGGTCATTGTTCCTCAAGAGCCACCTACCTTAGTTTCCGAGACAGAGTTTTTCACTAGAACCTGGGATTTACTAATCTGACTGGGCTAGATAGTCTGTGAGCCCCAGAGATAAACCTGCCTCCACCTCCCCAGCTCTAGGATTATAAGCACACACCACTAGCCTGGGTTTTATGTGGGTGCCAGGGGTTGAATTCAAGTCCTCATGCTTGTTTGACAAGCACTTTATTAAACCATCACCTTAGCACCTCTAGTGTATTAAAAAAAAAGTTTTAGTTGTTTCACCCCCATTCCCCACTCTTCCCCCTTCTCCTAATTGAACCCCTTCTTCCCAACAAGTTTCCCTCTTTCAGGTCTTCTTGTGTGTGTCTTTAATTTTCTGCTGGAGTGTGTGTAAAAAATTATTTACTAGAACAAAATTAGCTAATCAATGGCAGCACCACTGAAGAAAATGACACTCCTCCCCCAACATTAGTTAACTGCTAATAGTCCCTCAGGGAGGAGTGGGTTCTGGTGCTTATTTTATGTAAATAAGTGTTTGTATATATGTATGTATATGTACCATGTGCGTGTCTGGTGCCTGTGGAGGCCAGGAGAGAGCATTGGATCTCCTGCAACTAGAGTTACAGGCAGTTGTGAGCCACCATGCAAATGCTGGGAACTGACCCCAGTCTTCTGCAAGAGCAACAAATACCTTTACCTGCTGGGTCATCTCTCCAGCCTATCTAGTGAATTTTCAAATGTTAGTTGTCAAATATATTCTGGATCATCCCCCAGAATAATAATTTTGCTACCAGAGAGGGGAAAAACACAAAAAATGACTAGTCCTGACTTTGTTTAGAGCTATGTCGTGTGGACTTCCATATTTTGTCATAATTTCATGGGCCCCATTCTCTTGCTTTGAGGTATAGGTATTATACCCTTTTCCCTCACAAGAAGGAAAAAGGGCAGAACAAAGTAAAATACATTTTATTAGAGAGTGACATGAAATAAGTGTTGCTTAGTATAAATCTTCATAAACATACACACAGACAGACACACACAACAGTTTCTTGACCACTAGTAGATGAGAAGGAAGAAGTGTGTGATGGGAAAAGGAAGACAAAAATACAGGCACCTGGACAGATCACAAAGCTAACAGGGCCTAATTTACTGTTTTCCAAATGGATGTACACATGGGTTAATCACCAACTTATTTAAGAGTAGTGCTATGACACTTTCCCACCATCCCCACTAATGTTTGTGTGGATCTTTTAAATAACCAACTAGAGGTTGGTTAATGATATGTGCAAATAAATAAGAGCAAATCACTTTGGTAACAAACAGCAATAACAAAAGTAAACGGAGAAGTTGAAGAAAGTGATGGGAAGATTTAGCATGCTCTGATGGGAGTTTGCCTGGTATTGACATTAATTTGAGTGGTAGTGTCAGGATAAGTTATTACTGTGTCTTGAACTTATGATTAGTTCTCCAGCTTTTTAGAATAGAACTTACCTTTAGCTCTAGACTAACTAGTTGAAACTAGTCAGTGAACTTTTACTTCTAGATTAAAAATTTACTTGTTGAGGTTTGTTTTCCCAAACAGTACTGGTAATTTACATTGTGAAGAAAACTAAGATTTTTACATTCTTCTTTCTTTTTTAACTAGTACATCTTAAACCTCCATCTCAGCTGTACACACAAAGTTCTGTGGAGCAGAGAAACACACAAGGACCTTCTCTTACATGAAAAGAGTTTTTGCTCTTTCATTTTTTTTTTAAATTGTAGGCTTCAGATCAAAGTTTACATCACACAATGAAAGTTCACTTTTGAAACCAGTTGTGGAGAAACTCATTTTAGATGAGGAGGGAAAAATTGAGAACTTAGAATAAATCAAACCATTCACATGGTTGCTGAGACTCTGTGATCTATAACGTCATCTGTGTGATGAAATGGTAGAACTTCAGGTTACATCCAGAGGAAGACTGCAATCAGTAAGATATTTAAGTAGGTTCTGATCTCAGTTGCTTACTGTCACTGGTGTCACAATTTAGAGTTTAAAGACTTGGCTACAAGGGAGCAATTTAACTCTCAAGAATTAGTGAATGCTACACTGCAAGCAGAAAGTCTGGAATGATGGGTGAAAAAGACTTGGTAATAGAAACCGTAGCATACATGGAGACAAGTAATGGAAAAACTTTTACTTGGCAAGTGTAGAAAATGGAAAATTCTTTCCTTGTAAGCTGATGTTCCGGACACATAATTAACCCATAAAAAATGTCGAAGGTGACTATTTAGTGATCACTGATGCAAAAATATTTTTGAAAATTGAGCACCCAGTTTTCTCCATAACTGTAAAGTCACAAACATACTCATTTCTGGGAAACAGAAGACTTAATGAACCAAGAATATTTGTGTAAAGCACCAGTGCCTGTTAAGTATGAGTGTTTAAATCTTCATAACATCTATTGCACATGCAGTTGCAGTCTTTTCCTTATGTTGTCATTAACTTAAGTCTGTGAAATGTTTCTTTCTCTACTTCCATACATTATGTGTCAGGAATGATACCTGGAAGAAAAAAATAGTTCCCCAAACATTGGTATTCTGAGTAGAAGAACCAGAAGAAAAAAAGACACATTTGGATTTAACTGGGAGAGAAAAGGGTATTTTGATTAAGGAGCTAGCAGGTCATGTCCTCATCAGAAAGTTGCTGATTGGGAATGAGTAGAAATGGCTACTTACTCTTACTGTTTGGACAAGGAAGGGCTTCAGGGTAATAAAGTATGGCAGAGAGGGTGAGAGTGTGGGCTGGGTTTTAGCTGTTAGAGGAGATACTAAAAAAGGAATGGTAGTATTTTCTTCAGGCTATATGGAAGGGATAATGGTGAGGGAAAGTAAAAATGGCAGAAGTGGGTGGGTTGTCTTCTGTTTCCTCCTACCCTTAGCCCTGGCTACAGTGTAACTGAGATCTTTTTCCAAACTGCACCCACTTTGCTCACCTGAGAAAGGAAAAAGAGGAGAGGAGAGAAGGAATGAAAAGATATGGAAAAAGTAATTTTACCCAGCAAAACCTAAAGCACCATTTAATAAAATAAAGAAGTGGTGATCATTCTTAGAGCCCATCTAGAATGAAAAAAGAGTGTTTTTGTTTATTTGTTTGTTTTAAGAGCTTTGGGCCCAGCCCATTGGAGCGCACCTTTAATCCACCACTTGGGAGTCAGAGGTAGGTGGGTCAGCCTAGTGGTCGTAGGGAGTTCCAGGCCAGTCAGGGCTACATAGCAACTTTGTCTCTAATAAACATTGAAAGGTTTATTAAATAAGTATGAAGATATATATATATATATATATGTATATAAAATAAGATGATTTATAAAAAATATATATGTATTGTTTTTAGGTAATAATCTTCAATAGTCAAGATGTCATCAGCACCTGAGCCTCCAGGAGTTAAAAAAGAACCATCAAAAGAGAGAAACTTTGAAAGCCCAGGTCTCCGAGGGACGCACACAACAACCTTATTTAGAGCTGTGAATCCAGAGCTCTTCATTAAAGCTGTAAGAAATACATCCAGGAGACTTGATCACTTTCCTGTAGCATTTGTATAGAGGACATTTTATGCTGACTAAGAAGAACCCTAAACTGGTCATGGTGACTTGCATCTGTAATCCCAGCCCTTGGGAGACAAAGGCAGTAGGTTAAGCAGGGTTCAAAGCTAGCCTGGGGCTACAGCCTGAGACTGTGTCTTAGAAGGTAAAGGCAAATTTTAAATGTTGTTTCACATAGCAAACAAAATATTTTGAGGGCATTTGAAAACTAAATGTGCTGGCTAGTTTTATGTCCACTTGACACAAGCTAAAGTTATCTGAGAGGAGGAAATCTCAATTGAAAAAATGTTTCTCTAAGATCAAAATGCAAGCCTGTAGGGCATTTTCTTAATTAGTGATTGATGGAAGAGGAACCAGCCCATTGTGGGTGGAGCCATTCCTGTGCTGGTGGTCCTGGATTTTATAAGAAAGCAAGTTGAGCAAGCCATGAGGAGCCAGCCAGTAAGCAGCACTCCTCCATGGCCTCTGCATCTGCTCCTGCCTCCAGGTCCTTGTTTGTTTGAGTTCCTGTCCTAGCTTCCTTCGATGATGAACAGTAATATAGAAGGGTAAGCTGAATAAACCCTTTCCACATCTACTCGAATTTTGATCATGGTGTTTCATCAAAGAAATATAAACCCTAACTAAGACAATAAAAGTTTACATTTTAATGAAGATCAGCTTCTCCCATCTAAATCCTAACTGTGCTTGGCTTCAGAGTCAGACAAGATTGAGCACATTCAGAGTAATGTGGCTGTAGACTAATAAGATTCAACTTCTGAATTTTAAACACTTTTTAAAGTGTTTAAATGTTTGATTAGGTAAAGCCTTTTAACTGAAACAGAGCAGAATGAAAATCTTAAGTCTTACAGACAGCAGTTCAACTCACCTCCCCAGCTGTTTTTAAAATTAGTTTTTGAAACAACAGTTTTGTGTATAACATCAAGGCTGGCATCATAGAAAGCATTGATAGCCTACAATAACCTTGTAACTCCTATTCTTCCTGCTTCTGCCTCCTTAGTGCTAGCAATAGAGGTGTACCCAGCTTTTAATTATCATTACTAAGTGATATTGCAGACATTTTGAGAAAAAACTCCAAAATATGCATTTATATACTGTTATATAGGTCGCTAAATTATTTCTATTGGTGTTATAAACTAGTGACTATATTTCAATTGATGAATTTTGCTTTTAAATATAAATTCTACTTGCAAAAAAATGAAATAAAAGATTTAAGTATGATAAATATTGAAGTATTTCATATTTGATAAGAATTTTAATAATAGTTGCCCTTGTAAATTGTTTTAAGGCTAAGCAGGTCAACTTAATCAAACCATTAAATTAATGTATTTAAAAATCCTTGCCTATCATGTAATTTGAATTGTTGAAGACATTTCATAATTGCAATTTTAAACTGTTCTGAGGTTGTAGCCTTTCTTATATGTTTATCCAGATGAAGAAATTTTACACTTATTTTGAAAAATAAGCTTTGAAAAAATAGTAGTGCAGTAGTTTCCCCTTAAGTCTTTCTCTTTTCAGTTTCTCCGTCAACCATGACCCCCAAATATTAATATTAGTTTTGACTAAAGAAGAAAAGTACGTATAATTACTTAAAATATCTTGTCTATAATTGTTTTATTTTATTATTGTTTTTAACTGTGCATTGTGTTTAGTTTATAAACCAAACTTTATCATAGGCAAGGGCTACAAGAAAAACATAATATATACTGTAAGGGCCTGACACCATCATTGGCATTAGGTGACTATTGAGGTTCTTGTACTGTATCCTCCACAGCAAGGGGGATTGCTATAGTAGGCACGGAGCCAGAAGCAGAAACTACTGTATGTATTTCTACCATGCATGTGCACTTTTCAAGGAAAAGCCAATTTATTAAGTATAAACATGTATAAAGGTGGGCATATCTGGTTTTTATATTTTCAGGGATTGCAAAATATAGACAGTACTGTTGTGGGATATTTTACTCTTGTGTGTTGTTTTGGTTTTGATGCCTTGTAGCTGGGAAGCCAATGCCTTGCAGCAGTGCAGGCCTTGCTTCCTACCTAGTCACGCCCTTGTGCTAGCCTTGAGATCTCCACAGATAGAACTAACTGTGACAGTTGAAGGTGATCCATCAGGAGCAGGTCAGGAGCAAAGACTCTGATCACCCCCAGCCTATTATCATTGTGTTGTAATGAAGGCCTGGAAGAGAGTCGGGCAGGGAAAAGTTAAAAGGGCTAAGGCAGGAGGATTTGAGAAGAAAAATGAAGTCTCTGCCTAGCCACCCAGTTATTGAGTTCCCTGAGATTTGACATGGTTTCTGATTAATAAAGAGCATTGGAAAATTCAACCATGGACTCGTATTAAGCGATTGAAAGATACTTTAACACAGTACTTCAGAAATTTTCCACTCCCTTAATTCAAAGCTACATCACTTTTTTTTTTTTTTTTTTAAGAATCTTGGGTTTCCCTGCAATACCTCACAGTAATTAAAACAGCATAGTATCTGTTTCAATTGCTAAATTTCTTGAATGAAGTAGGTTCCCAAAGAAGATGGTATATATTTTCATTGCTCATGAAAGGTTTTGTGCCAGTTATTCATGTATTCAGCAAGAGAGATAGCATGTGTACCATATTTCTCACTTTTTAATAAAATAAACTTAAGTTACAATTGCAGCCTAGAGAGGAGATAGCTCCAGAACACTATCCATGTCTCTCTTCTCTCTCAGCTTTTACCTTCTTAGATCTGAGCTGTCCTGGCTACAAGAGGAGACTAGAGATAAGAAGCAAGAGTCTTATATCATCTGTAAAAACTCAGAAGTTAAGCTGATTGAATAAAATGATTGTAATGAAAATACTGTCGTTAGAATGCTGGGGTGGTAATAATGACTTGCTATGCCAAGAGGGAAGTACAATTTATATTTCGCTCTCCTTAAATTATTACTCTTATTGGCACTTTTTTTTCTTTCTTTGACAGAACAAACCTGTAATGGCTTTTGGATTGATAACCCTTTCACTTTGTGTGGCTTATATTGGTTATCTGCATGCAACACAAGAGAACAAAAAGGACCTCTATGAAGCTATTGATAGTGAAGGACATCGTTACATGAGAAGAAAAACATCCAAATGGGATTAAAATGCTGGTTCCTTCAGATGGAGTATTATTTCAGGCTCTACAATCTTAACATGAAAGACTTTGAGTATATGAAGTTATGTTTCTTGTTCCAAAATATGTTAAATAAGAGAGAATATACAATTGAAAGCAGTTCACTGTAGTAAATTTAGTCCTGTTTCAGCTGCAGCTGTAGTCTCTCATTCTTTTCCCACAGAAAGAATTTCTCAATATTTCTTCAATGAAAATGCCATGAGAATTGAAGTCTTTTTGTTAATTATTAAATTCTGTGTGATAAAAGTACCCAGTACTGTTAAATTTTCATGGGGCTTCTGATGTTTTAAGGTGAATTGCACCTTTGCAGCTACGCTTTGCTTTTTAATAGATAAGATATCCTTTTCAGCTACTAAAATCATGACTAAGTGAAAGACTGAAACAAAGTAATTGGAGTTTCTCTTTAAAAAAAAAAAGTTATACTGAACATGAAAGAAGAGAAAGTGGATTATAGCCTTGAACTCTTTGGCACAGGAGAAGACTTTCTGAACGTAACACCATTAGCGTAGGCATTAAGATCAACAATTAATAAATGGGACCTTGTGAAACTAAAATGCTCTGTAAGAAAAAGGACACTGTTTATCAGATAAAATGGCAATCTACAGAATAGGAAAAGATTTTTACCAACTCCACATTAAATAGAGGACTAATATCCAAAAATATAAGAAACTCAATAAACTAGATAAAAAAACCCAGATAATCCAATTAAAAATGGGATACAAATCTGAACAGAGAATTCTCAATAGAGGAAACTCAAATAGATGAGAAATACTTAAAGAAATGTTTTTAACATCCTAAGCCATCCTGGAAATACAAATCAAAATTACTCTGAGATTCCATCTTACACCTGTCAGAATGTCTAACTTCAATAACAAGTTGATAGCTCATGCTGGTAAGGATTTAGAATAAGGGGAACACTCACCTATTTCTGGTGCTAGTGCAAACTTGTACAGCCACTATGGAAATCAATATGGTGGTTCTTCAGAAAGTTAAGAATTGATCTCCCTCAAGATGCAGCTATACCAGTCTTGGGAATATACCCAAAGGACTCTGCATCCTACTACAGAGACACTTGTTCAACCATCTTCATTGCTGTTCTTTTCATAACAGCCAGAAATTGGAAACAACCTACATGTCCCTCAAGAGAAGAATGGATAAAGAAAATGTGGTACATTTACACAATGGAGTATTACTCAGCTGTTTAAAAAGATGACATCATGAAATTTGTTAGCAAATTGAGTGAACTAGGGAAAATCATCCTGAGTAAGGTAACTCAGACCCAGAAAGATAAAAATAGTGTATATTCATTTATATGTGGCTATTAGCTACTAAGTAAATGATAACCTAAGCTACAATCTGTAGACTCAGGTTAGGTACAGAGTACCTAACTCTTAACCTTCCTAATACTGTGACCCTTTAATATAATTCCTCATGTTGTGGTGACCTCAACAATGAAATTATTTTCATTTCTACTTTAACACTGTAATTTTGATACTGTTATGAATTGTAATGTAACTATTTGGTATGCAGGTTGGTCTTAGGCAATCCATGTGAAAGGGTCATTTGACGTCCAAGGGGGTCATGACCCACAGGTTGAGAACCACTGGTATAGAAGAAGGGGACTAGGGGAACATGTGGATCTCCCTGGAAGGGGAGAGAAAGAATAGATTTTATGGGTGGACTAGACTAGGTGGGGGGATGAGACCAAGAAGATCAAGTAGGGAGGAGAGACAGAGTTGAAGGAGTAGAGATGGGGAGAGAATTGAGGGACATTTGAGGGGAGTATGGAAACCTAGTGCAGTGGAAACTTCCTAAAATATATGAAGATAATCATAATGAGGTCTCTTAATAATATTGAAGACAGAGTCCCAACTAGCCATATCTTGTCACCAAATGAAGCTTCCAGTACAGGGACTGGGTTACATCCAGTTGAGTTGTTGACCAAAGGAGTCCCATGGAAATCACAAACAACTGAAGCTATTGCTAAAACAATAGGTTATTCTTCACAAATTGACAGCAAGGCCCCATTACTGAAGACAACAGCCACACAACTCATTGAATATGGAGAGGTGGAGCTGGTGCCCACATAGAGCCTTCACTCCTATATTCTACAGTCTTTGTTATAAGAAGGTACTCTGGACAGTAACAAAAGAGAAGCGTAAACACCAACCCACCCATAAAACTTCTGATCTACAACGCTGTCCTGCCTGCAAAATATGCTAGGGCAATGGTGGCACAAAGTTTGTGGGAGTAAACAACCAATGTCTGATTTGACTTAAGGCCCACTCCATGAGATGGAACCCATTCCTGACACTGCTTGGTGACCAAGAACCAGAGATTTAGGGTAAAATCAAATACACTGGTCTAAGAAAAAAGGAAAGAAAGAAAGTAGTAATAAAATCACTCAACATTCTGCTGTACTCATAGATCAGTGTCTTGTTCAGCCATCATTAAAGAAGCTTCCTCCTGCGGCATATGGGAACAAATACAGACACCTACAGCCAGACACTATGCAGAGAGGGAGAGGGAGAGATCTTATAATGCACAACTCTAATTGATATGTTTCCATCAAACCTCTTCCCTCAGAGTTCAGGGAACCCCTCAGAAGAGAAGGCAGAAAGAATATAAGAGCCAGAGGGGATGGAGGACACCAAGAGATCAAGGCCCTTTGAATCGCCTGAAGCACATATGAATATATATGAAGTAGCAAGCAAGCACAAGGCCAATATAGGTCAGTACCAGGTCCTCTTTATATATTACAGCTTTCAGTTTGGTATGTTTATGAGGTTTTTGAGTGTATGAATGAGTGGGTCTTTGATTCTTATGCCTACTCTTGAGACTCTTTTCCTTCTGTTGGGTTGCTTTGTCCAACTTCAGTGTGATGGTTTTGTTTATCTTATTTTTTCATTGTGTTTTGTTGTTCTCTCTTAGAAGCCTGTTCTTTTATTTTGAGAGACAGAAAGGGAGTGGATCAAGATGGGAGAGGATGTGGGGAGGAGCTGGGAGGAGTAGAGGGAGGGAAACTATTCAGGATATATATTGTATGAGAAAAGAATCTATTTTCAATAAAAGGAGAAAAATGTTATACTGGGGCTGGAGTGATGACTCAGCAGGTAAAGCACTTGCCACCTAAACAAGAGGACCTGAGTTTGAATCTCAGAATCCATTTAAAGCTAAACATAATAGAATTAATCTGTAATTACAGTGTTTCTACAGCAGAATCCCCAAAAGCTCTTGGGCCAGCTGGCCTGACATACACAATGGAAACACCAAAAGAGACTAAGACTGACAACTGAAGTGTCTCTCTGCCTTCCACACATATACCACACAAGTCATAGACACACACAAGTCACATATAACATCACAAGTCATAGACATACACAGAAAAAGTCAAAACAAATGTTAAACTTAGTTGCAATGTTTTTACTTGTCTATATTAAATACTGCCTAGTTTATTTTTTATAAATTGTTGCAATGATGTTATAAACACAAGACCAAATGTTTTATAGTTGTTTTAAAACTAGAATTACTGAATAAATAAGAATGGATATAGTAAGGTTCATGTTTCTATCCCAGGTGTGGTAGATGATTATGAGTTGGATTTAGAGTGCTTGATGCAGGTTTCTATAATTTGGTTAGGTGCAGTTGTAGTGGCACATGTAGATTGTTCTAGGGATTGTGTGCTGCTTGGGTTTATGGGAACTTTTGTTTAGGGTGCAAAAGGTCTGGAGCTTTACCTCAGATCTCCTTACTATATACTGCATTTACCTTACATATTTTAAGCCTTCCTAGTGGGGTTCTGTATTTGTTTTCTTTCTAGACATTTACTCCATGCTCCAAACCATAATTGGAGCTTAACAGGAAAATCTCATCTCTGAAATTTGGTTTCACTGTTATTATAAAATAATAACAGCATAGACCAAGGTCATCATCATAATGTTAGTTTTAATGTCTAATATTTCATTGTGGTTCTGCAAGGTACATGAAGGTATAGCTATGCCTGATTTATAAACGCACAGAAGCTTAGTTAGGTCATGGGAAGTTGGCACAGTGGGTATAGAGCTTGCTGCCCAAATATGAGGCCTGATGTTCAGTCCCCCATTATTCATGTATAAAGTCAGGCATAGCAGCCAGTGTCTGAGTGGAGGCAGAGATAGATGGATTCTAGGGACTCCCTGGTTGGCCAGTCTAGTTGAAACATCAAGCTCTAGATTCAATAAGAGACCCTGTCTCAAGAAATAAGATGGAGCACAATTAAAGAAGACAACTGATGTCAACCTATATATGAGTAAGCATACCTGCACATACACTCACACATTACACATAGAAAGCTTAGTTAATTAAGCTTATCTGCATGGATCTCAAGTAAATTTTTACTACCAAGCCCTAAATATTTATTTACTACATTATAGTACTCTCCATATAGTTTTGAAGTATACTTTAAAGTGTTCTGTAAAATGCCTAGTAAGCTAAATCTTTTAATCTTGGCATCTCTATACTTGTGTTTTTGTTGTTGTTTTGTTTTTTGTTTTTTTAAATAGAGCTAGGGTTTTATTTTCAGTGTATGCAGTTGTTAACTACAATCTTTTACTCTCAATTTAGGGAAAGAGGAAGGATAGAAAGAAATTTTCACTGCTTTTGCAGGTGGCTTTGATATAGAATGAGAGAAAGGTAGAAATCTTCACAGCCTTTTCTAGGCTGTCCTAAGCTTGGAGAAGACTAGCTGACAATGTGTCAGACTAGTGTCTCAGCTCACTGTCTGCAAACGAACCACCAATCAACACCACCCTGGAATTGGGGGCTTCAGACCTTTTATACCCTAAGCAAAAGTTCCCATAAATCCAAGCGGCACACAATCCCTAGAACAATCTACACGTGCCACAATAATTACACCTAACCAAATTATAGATCAAGCATTCTAAATCCAACTCATAATCATCTACCACACCTGGGATGGAAACATAAACCTAGTCCAAATGCCATTTTGCGTTTTTAGAGAAACCAACATAACAAAAACTCCTTCCAAGTGTTCTGCTACAAGCATATGCACTTAATAATACATTACCATCTTCTAGAATTTTTTTGTTGTTCAACAAAGTTCAACAAAGTTGGTATTCAGTGTCAGGGTAATACTAGTTGGCAAAACTATCAAAGATTACTGCAGTACAGAGGGCTGCAAAAACTGTACAGCATGCAGCCTTAAACTGTATAATACCTGTGTGAAGGAATCAGTCAAGAAGTACAGTCAAGCACAGAGCTGTGAGAAGTACTATGAGGGAAGTAACACTATGAATCTTAGAACCAAGTACTCAATTATACAAGTTTCTACAAAGTGTTTCAAAAGTGTCCTGGCTAAGAATTCATGTTTTCTAACTTTTTGCATTTCTATTGATTGAGGGCATAACCACAAAGAATAAAATAAAACAAATACTCTTTGAAATAGTTATAGTATTTTGAATTTTGCTTGCTCTAATATTATAATCTAATCTTATAGTTAAACAGCTAACAATATTTAAAGGTTTACTCAGGTCACAGTGATTCTCAGCAAGGATAGAAATCTGGACCTCTTGCTCCTAAGTGTAGGGATCTTATCATCAAACTATGGTTTCCCTTAATTGCAATGTCCACAAAATCCTGTATTTGAAACAATGTGAAAGATTGTTAGCTGTCGAATCCTCCCCGATGACCCTCAGAACTACCTGCTGATCAAACAAAATTGTTCATTAAACTTACTGCACTAAGGTAAAGATGCCACTTTGACAGTCATTTATGTTTAAGAAAGAATGGCTAGGATAAGGTAGGAATGTGAGTTCATATGGTTGAAGAGGTGTTGTTCAGAGTGGGAAGCTCCTAAAGAGTGGGGAGGCTGACATATTAGATCTTCAAGCAATTCAAGCAAGTCTTTTTAAATCTTCTTCTCAACCCAATCATGATCCCCTCATTTCTACAGTTCTTTTTTCCACATTCACATCTTTTTAAAAAGTTTGTTTTTTTTTTTTGACTCACTGATTTTAAGTTTATCAGGAAGGAGTAGAGTTTTGTGCAGGTCTAATGCAGGCAGCCATAGTTGCTGAGATATGTTTACAATAGTTGTGTCATGCCCCAGAGATGGTATTTCACAGCCCTTCTCCCTATCTTCCAGTTCTTATATTCTTGCTGTTTCTTTTTCTGTCATTCTTCTCATACTCCTTGATGCTTAGAAGAAGATGTGTAAAGCTTCTATATTTTGAATAAGATATGTTCTTATACTCAGCCATCCCTTATTCTTAACACCTTGCCTAGCCATAAGTCACTGCATTCACTATTCTTCACTGAAGAGAAGTGTCTCTGATTAAGGATGAGAGTGGCCTTTGTCTGTGGATGTAAGCATAAATATTTAAAATACAATTTGGCTCCATGGGTAAACAATATTAGTGATTTCTCCCTAGGGCCTATGACAGTGGTTCTCAACCTGTGGGTCTTGACCCCTTTGGGAGTCTACTAATCCTTTCACAGGGGTCGCCTAAGACCGTCCGCATGTTAGAGATTTACATTATGATTCATAACAGTAGAAAAACAATTATGAATACCAACAAAAGTAACTTTATAGCTAGGGGTCACCACTATATGAAGAACTGTATTAAAGGGTTGGGGCATTAGGAAGGTTGAGAACCACTGGCCTATGCCTCTCTAGCCATAGATTTATGACTGGTTTACGGTGCCAAAGCAAGTCTTCATAAATAAACTATGGTCCAGACTCACCTCTAACTTGATCTTTTTACTGCAGCCTCTGAATCCTTGGCACCATTGTGCCTGGCATAAATAACATTTTTGTCCATGGGAATAATTTTTTTGTTCTGATCGGAGAGCTCTTTGCCCAAATCAATAAGCTGTCTGATTGATGAATTGGTTTTCAAGAATTTCTTGGATGGCAAAATGACTTAGTCAATACAGAGACCTGGCCTCTAACTCTGACTACTTGTAGTAGATGTGGATGTGGATGTGCATGTTGATTCATCAGATGTAGATGTTTGTTCAGGGCAGAGGTCAGTTTATAATTTTATCTAATTAAATCACCGGTTCTAGCTTCTTGACTCCAAATCTTAATCCTAGAACTGGAAGGCTTCAGTCTGCATACAATCTAGAATATTTAAACTGCTAGCCCAGACCTAGAAGGCTTCAGCATAAGTCTTCTGAGACCTACTACTGACTGAGTCACTCTGACTAACTCCTTCTGAACTCTTAATCTGGTTCAAATCACTGTGGCTCAAATTCTTCTCCAAGCTGCTCAGCTTCAAACTGACTCTTTAACTGGCTCTTCTTACTGACCCTTCAACTGACTCATTTTGTCTACTCTTCAACTGACTCTTCTTAACTGACTTTGTTAACTGAATGACTCTAATTCCTATGTAACTCTTCTTTACTGGGTTGAGAGCCTGCCTTTTCTCATGAGAGCTAGGCATATTCTTATTCTGCTAACTCTTCCTCTGATTAGTCACTTTGTCTGCCACATTCTGACTCACCTCATATGTCACTTCCTGTATGATACTGACTCCTTCTGAGTTCTGCTTCCTGTGTCTGCTTCTGTTGGTTTTTCTAGGGATTAAAGGTGTGCACTACCATGGATTTCTGAATACTGGGATTAAAAGTGTGTCTACATTCTTTCCAGATTACAGGCCTCTGAATGTAGCCTCTGGAATGTAGTCCCTAGCTTTCACCTGGGGCTATTCCTCTACAATTACATGAGTTCAATTCCTAGGACCCACATGAAGAAAGGAGAGAACTTAATCCTGAAAGTTGTTATTTGACTTCCACATGTATACCATGGCATGTGTACCCACACCTAATAAACAAAAAAAAATTTTTTGGAAAAAATTTACTTTCTTCTTTTTTTTTTTTTTTTAAAGACAAATCTCACTGTATAGCCTTGGTTGCCAGATTGATCTGGAACTGGCTATGTGGACCAGGCTTGCCTTTGCACTCCCAGAGATCCACTGTCCTCTGCCTCCCAAGTGCTAATGTTAAAAGCATCTGTCACATTAAAATAATTTGTTTTTAACCTTTATTTTTTAAAAAATATATATTCTTTCTGTCTTAGCAGTATTTGGTTGCCTATAGTTCTGTGTCTAGGGATGAGGTCCTGTGAGCCTTTCCCCCATCCACAATAGCATGTCTGTTGATGTTGTCCATTGTTCATGTCTTGTTTAGGCTGCTATATTGTTAAGGGATCATGAGTGAAGCTGCCCTGTCATTTCCAGGAAACATTCTCACAGATTTCCTGATCTTGTGGCTCTTGCAATCTTTCCACCCCCTCTTTCTTGATGTTCCCTCAGCAGGAGTTCCTTTAGGTGCAGGGATTGTGTCATACCTGTAGCCACTGGGACTGAGGACTCTGATCGGTTGTTCTCTGCATTTTGGCCAGCTGGAGTTTTCTGTAATGGTCTCTGTCTACTGCAAGCTTCTTTGATGAGGAATGACAGTTACACTTATCCATGAGTATAAGGATAAGTATTTACAATACAGTTAGTAATTATACTGACTTAGTAAAGTGGTAGTAGTAGGTTCACCTCTAAGATCCATGACCTCACAAACCTTTGGTAAGAGAATTTCTTAAAGCAAACTATTGTTTATTGGTTTTACAGCCATATCTTCTATAGTGACCAATTCTTGATATTTGCTGGGTGCTAGACAAGTTCTTGTGATATAGAGCTGAAAAAACTGAAAAAAATTTAGAACAAAGATGTTCCAGGGAAACCTAAAGCAGTTTCTTAACCCCTCTTCTGGAAAAGAATCTAGGAATCAATAGGACAGTCATATTGACAGAAGTGACTTCATTTTCTATCCAGATCTTTGTGTTGATGCTATAGTCTCTTTTTAAAGGAGGAATCCATCTCTATTTAAAACAATCTTCCAAATACAATTGATCATTTTTTTGCACCATTTCTCTGACACAATTTAATGGAATTATTTAAGGTCTTCAGACAAATATTAGGTCATAATAGTCTATAAAAATATGATTCACACAGGAATTATAGGGTAACTTTTGTGAAGCAGTTAGCTCAGGGCCCTCTAGGAGTTGTGTTGTTGAAATTCATCTCAATGAAGGTTTTGTTCCTTAATAAAATATCTTTCTGGAGATGCTATGTATGAAATTATCAAGCGAAAAAAGAAAAAAAAACAATTTCAGTAGCTTCATTTAATCAGCAGGTATTTGTAATAGGCAAAATTTCTAAGACAGTTTCTCTAAAATGAGAGGAACAAATTATTGATGTTCAAAAGCCAGAATTAGCAGGGTGTGGTAGCGTGTGCCTGTAATTACAAGGTAAGAGAGCTGTGGCAAATTTAAGACCAATATGGTCTATAAGTCAATTTCTAGGTGAGTTATGGAGATGTAGTAAAACCCTTTCCCAAGCAAACAAAACCCTCAAAAGTGATCCCTCTCTGTCTCTTGCTTACAGTTTGAGACAATGAGTTCTCAGTTGTTCCCACCACCATGCCTTTATTCCATCATCATGGACTCAACCGTCTGAAACCATAAGCCAAATTGAATGCTTTCTTTGATAAGTTTCCTTGGTGCTTTATCATAGTGCTTTATCACAGCAATAGAAAAGTAAATAATATGCCCACCCAAATCTGAAAGTGAAAGTAATTTTCTAGTTAGAATATCACTATAGTTCCCAGTTTTATTGCTATGCCACCAAAGCATAATTATGATAACCTGAAAAAGATTCAGAGACTGCCTCTACTGTTCATAAATTTAAAAATTATTTAACAAAAACACACTTAAAACAAACCATGATCAGCTAAATAATGCTCCTTCCTATGGACATCCAGACCCTCATCGCTGGCCCCTGTGGTGGCTCTAGTCATTTAGGATTTTGAGATGACAGGATCATCCTGGCTCATGTGCCTGATATAGACTCAGAGGTCCACAGAGGGAGGCAGAAGATCACAGGAAGGAGTGATTCCTCCACAGAAGCAGAAGTCATGAAGTCTTAGGAAGATGTATGGCTTCAAGAGGCTGGAAAATACAGGAAACAGATTCTCCCCAACAAAGCCTCTACAAGGAACCAGCATCTTGATTTTAGCTATAAAATCATTTTACATTTTAAATCATTTTAGATTCTGATTTCCAGGAATTCAATAGGATAAATTTGTGTTGTAGATAAGTCATGAAGATTGTGTTCAGTTGTTATAGCAGCAAGAGGAAACTCAGGGAAATGAATGGCAGCTGTATCTGCTCTCAGCTTCAAGTTGCTTTTATGAGCAAAGCTTGTCTTACCTAGCAACAGTTGTTAAGTAAGTTGACCACTTAATGCTAGACACTGGGAGGGAGAAACTACTTATCTCTTCCCAGATCCAGTGTCCACATCTTGTATGGCAGAGGCTGTTAGTACCATTCTTTAGGCATATAGCCACTGCCTAACCATGATGAATTATTTAGTCCTTGCCAGTCTCTAGCAGAATCTTAAAACTCTGACCTTCTTCCAGCTTTCTTAGACTTCTAACTTCTCTTGAAACTACCTTTTTTTCTGATCCTGATATTATTTTAACTGTAAGTAGTGAAATATATCAGAAATTTAACTATGATCAGAAATCCAGATTATACTAATTTCGTTTGCTGTGCCGTTTGCAATAAAATAATCCCACCAGCCCCTTTCGGGGAAACCTTCAAACGGATCCATGAATACAAGCCATTTAAGACACGTTTTTACACTCACAAAGATATACTGGGTAAGTGATTTTACTCTTTTTTCAGGAGTTGGGGAATGTTTTGAGACAGGGTCTCTGCATAGGTCTGGTTGGCCTAGAACTCACAATGTAGACAAGCCTGGCCTCAAACTCAGAGATCCACCTGCCTCTGCCTCTTGAGTGCTAGAATCACCACACCCTGAAGTAATTTTATCTTCCTTTGTTCTAACATAGAACAGCATTGTGTGTCATTTCTTTCAGCTCCTCCATTGGAGGTTGCTCGTCTCTGTAGGAAGTGCAATGTGAAATGATAATGTCTTGGGATGCAGTTCCTGTACTTAACAGTTTTGTGCATGGGATAGAATTTTCAGCCTGTAGGTTTCTTGTTGTGATAAAAATATTAATATGTATTTTAAAAATTGTTTCAAAGCTTTGATGAAATATTGCACTTATTATAACATCTGGAACATCATAATAAATGTGTGTCCTTTTCAACTTTGCTTATATTTGGGTACTTTTCATACACACAGGAAAGAAAATATATAAATACCTCAATAAATGAGTGGAAGAAATTTAACCTTTACTTTATGGCTAGTGACAAAAGCAGATACTTGTAAATTACATAGGAATATCTACCATACATACATATATACGTATAGTATATAAGCAAATGAATTATAATTCACATTTCTAGTTCTCATTTACACCCAGAAAAATTTCAGTCTAGTTCTGAATTTTATGTATACTTTATAAAGACTCTTTAATTATTATTCCTATCTTTCTCATGTAAGTGGTAAACTGCTGGTTACCTGATTTCACTCTTAATTTACTAAAAGAGAAATTAGAGAACTGAAATAAAAGGCAGGGAAAATAGAATTATAAACATCCTCTAAAACATCAGTTCTCAAACTGATTTTTAACTTTTAGTAAATTTTTAGTATGGATTATTAATTGTAATCTCTAAAATAATTTTTAGACCCAAGACAATGCTATCCCTGTTCTTAGATATATTTTAATGATTTATTATACTTTATAGGGTGTATGAATCTAAACCTTGAATAGATAAATGTATGTAGAAATAAGTATTTTATGTTCACTTGCCTGTATTTGTCAATAAATTATTGTAAGTCAAAAGAGAGCCCAAATTCTCCCTTCTTTATAAGTAATCTCAAAAGAACATTGAAGTATCTATACAAGAATATTTCACAGGACAATGAATGATTCTCTAGTTTCAGTTACAACCTCCAGGGTCAGGCCTTACCATCTATAATTTTTTCTTCACCTTTAAAACAATTTGTTTTGGAATAGTTTGATTGATAGGTTTCAAAAAGGGATCAGAGAGTTCCCATGGACTCCAGTTTTCCCCACTGATTTCTTATGTAATCTTGGTACAGTATCAAAACTGGAACGTTAGTACAGTAAGAACAAGGTTCTCACTCAGTTACATACCTTATATATCATTTTCCCTTAAAAGTGTAGTTTTATGAAATATATTACATGTATATTTATGTAACCATCACCACAAAGAGACTCCTTTGTACTATCCATTAACAGTCAGTCATACTTTTCAAAATTTTGGCAGTCATTAATCTCTCTGTCTTTATAATTTGATCACTATAAGAATGCTACCAAACAAGATCATATAATATATAGCCTTTTGACACTGGCTGCACAGTGCTTTTTAGACTATTGAAGTTGCTTTTATTACTAATGTCTCCTTTTTCAGCATATATGTTTTCAAAAAAATCTCTGTAGATGTCTTCGCAGTTAAAGTTGAGAACAACAAATATAATGATATTTAAGAATTAAAAAGGATAACAGCACATGTATTACATTTTTATGGATGTAATGAATGTATACAATATTGAGATTTTATAATATATTGGCTCTTCTCCAACCATAGTATTCACTACTTTTACGACTCACTAATGTGGAGGGAGGCACTGAAGAGATGTCTCAGTAGTTAATGTCTCTTCAGTTTCCTGCACCCACATCAACTGTTTGTAACTAAAGCTCCAGGGAATCCAGTGTCTCTGACCCCTGAGGTATCTGAGCATATTCACATACAGATACGCACACCTGCACACAATTTAAAATAATAAAAATAAATATTTAAAAAATAAAATAATAATTTTTTAAAAGATTCATTAATGATCTGGTGGTAAAATTTTATCCGTAAAAAAATATCTTTCAGCTGTAGATCATGGGAACAACTTAGAACAGAACCTGTAAAGTGGAATTTTGTGATGAAATTTCTTGATCCTTTTAACAAACTAAAGATGGAATCTTTCATCAAGATTTTAATCTACCATGTTCATACTCAGTGAAATGGCTGAACTGGTTCGCAGTCAGGCCCATTCCAGCATCTGGAAAACAATATGGGTACAAAGGATATGAATACAAATGGTTCTAACATATATTAACCCCAGTTTAGAAACCCCAGAGGAAAAGAAGCTATTTTTAATTTGCATCTTTTATACAAGAAAACTAGAAAAGAATGTGGCTGGTCAGGCTTGACTATGTACCTGATTCCAGACTAGCTCCTATAAGAAAGACCACACAATTTGGATAATGCTATTGGCAATCTTACCACAGCACTCAACAACTCCACAGTGAGGAGATGTTGAGAGAAGTAGGGCCATTAGTACAGCAGGGGATTTTGAACAAATACACATTTCCAAAGCACCTTACTATGAGGATTACCAAGCTAGGCACTATAACAATTTAAAAGCCGTCTCAGGTGAGAAATGTACAAACCTTGAGACCAGGCCAGAAGTCTCAGTTCTTAAGCTCCAGGTCCAGAATTATCCCTACCTATCTGATTTTGTGTGGCTCTCTACCTTCTCTATAGTTACACTTTGAGTGGAGAAGGTATTATGAAATGTTATTATGTGGCAGTCAAATTAGATCATTGACAGAGTAATAATAAACTAGAAACTTGGCTCACTCCACAGCTAAAATAGTTAAAAAAACAAACACACTAATGAAAGGCACATAGATGATATATTAAAGAAAGCACCCTGACAGAAGCAAAGAAAGAGGAGGTGAATAATGTGCTAATGCATTGTGAGTTCACATTCTGCTTTGAGTGTGCTGCATTTTGCTGGACATTTATTTCCCATTGCCTACTGTTTGGACCGGGTGTATGAAAAGATCAACTGACTCTATTCAGCCTAAGTGATGAGTTCCCTCTTAATCAATTAGTGGAAAACGTTTTCTTCCAATGAGTATCTTCAAAGAAGAGAGTGTAGGCTAGGGGTACATCTGAGTTGGAAAGGTACATGCTTAGCATGATGGACTCAATTCTTAGTGCCAAAAATAATTTAAATGACTGACATCACTGAAAAGGATGTGTCTCCTAGATGGCTTACATAAATAATTAGATAGCGATAGAAAGGAAAATCAGGGAACAGTCTGCAGGTATCTGTAATCATTTTTCTCCAAATACACAGATATTGGGGCAAATATTCTGAACCAAGAGGAGCAGTCTCAAGAGGCTGCACTCAAGGAAAGCATTGCAAAAGCAGAAGCTAAAGTGTGGATACAGGTAAAATGACTTAGAAGTTAACCTAAACCACATCTCTACAGTTTCCTTACTTTGAATTTATCTGAAACTATAAATCCAGAATACTAGGCAAGAGATAGACCACAGAATTTTAATTAACTGTGGATTCTTGGGAAGGTTCTTTGCTCTTGGCTTCTTCATCTGTAAGGAGGGATAATAACAACTCCCATCTCAAAGGATTGTTGAGAGGGTTCAGTGAAGGAACACACATGGCACAAGATAATGCTTACAAAGAAGCAGGTCCTGTCAAGAATTTACTTCTAAGTTGTCCCCTATATGGATTACTCCTGCTACTTGATTCTCATTTTATTGAAACTTTAAAATGAAAGGGACATCTTTGTTGTGAATAGTTTACAATGGTCTTATATTCATTTATAGCAGTGGTTCTCAACCTTCCTAATATTGTGACCCTTTAATATAGTTCCTTATGTAGTGGTAACCCCTTGGCATAAATTTATTTTCATTGCTATTTCATGACTGTAATTTTGCTACTGTTATGAATCATAATGTGAGTATCTGATATGCAGATGGTCTTAATCAACCCCTGTGAAAGAGTCATTTGACTCCCAAAGGGGATTGTGACCCACAGGTTGAAAACTGTTGATTTATGGGCTATGCATCTGTGCAGTGTGTAATAAATACTTCTGAACTAAACACCCATTCTCCCAAAATGCCTTATCTTGATCTACTCCCCTTATCAACTGTCCCTAAAGTCCTTGTTGCTTATAGTTACCATAATGCATTCCTTCAGTCCCAGATACACAGGAGGCTGGGGCAGGAGGAGACCGGCAAGAGCAAGACTAGCCTGAGCAATCTAAGAAGGAACCTATGTGGAACAAGCAAATAAAACAAAAGCGCAAACCCTGTTACACTGGATCCATGGTGCTGAGTGCCATGGGGCGATTTGAAGACTGGAACTCATAGTAGAAACTGAGTAAAGCCTCAAACCCATAGCTCTCAGTTCTTCTAATCATAGATGAATGGAAATAAATGACTTTCTAAAGAGAATGAAAGCTCCTGGCGCAAGAAAATTCATAACACTCAATCTAGTAATAAAAATCAAACAATAAGAGCTATCAATCACTTAAACATCCCAATATAAAGAAATGCTTTTGTGAATAGTCTATAGTTTGAATATAAGCTTACCAAATATCTGAATTTTTCTTCAAATAATCTAATATAAATTCTTTTATGAATTCCTGATGAGGGGGGCTCAATGGTATTCACACTCCCTGCTTAACTTTCAGCTTTACATGTCTGTTCCCTTCTCTGTGTTTTCTAGATTGACATACTCAGCTACCTATATATAATACAGCTGCCTGCCTTTAATAATTCCTAAAGCAGCAAAGGTAGCACAGGGCTCAGTGTTATGTATATCTGGCTAAGGCAGACAGGGTACTGTGGGAAGTAGGAGCAGGAACACAATGCAATCAGGGACCCCATGGAGGCTGCTAATTTTCAATAAGAATGAAACCTAACTTACCAACTTCTTCAATAATGACCAGCTTCTCTGTGCTTACCCTTAAATATTAATAGATAAATGAACCTTTTCTTTCAAAGGCTGAAGAGCTCCAAAAACAAGCAGTGGAGAAAGCACTTGCAGACGCAAATGCCAGACACAAATTTGAAATTCAGATTCTGGAAGAAGAACATCAAAAAGACTTAAAGGTTTTATATATAATGACTTGCTTGTTGTTCTTTTTAAAAGCATTTAAGTTAGTAAAGTTAGTAAGTTAGTAAAGCATTTAAGTTAGTAAAGAAAACAGTGCTTACATTAGTTACAAGAAGTGGTGGAGCAGTAATTAGTAAAGTCCAGATTAGTATTTCATAAAGGTTAGGAGAGAACCTCAGTGATTCACAAGACAAAATAGCACTTTCATAACATGCATCACTATTGTAGTTAAATAACTGATAATATGATTTATTGCTTACTGCTTGGTTCTTTGACATGACCACAGCCTATATAGGGGCAATCTGTCTTGTCACCATGCTAGCCCTGGTGTCCAGCACTGTGCCATGACTAAGCAGGAACTCAAATTATTGAATCAATAGAGCAAGCTGTCCTATTCCTTCTCCTGGTCTTTCTGGATGCATCCTTTTCCTCAAATTTGCTTTTTCTGCACTTCCAAGAGGACATCTTAGCTGTCTCAAGTATTCCTAGTAGTATTAATGGTCACAAGATAAGTAGAGCTCTTTTTTGTTTTAAATTTTCACCGTTATATGTATTCATTGTACATGATAATGTGCTACATGGCATCTCACCACCACACACACACACATACACATATAGGTATATGTTATATGTATACTTGTGGTATACATCATATATTGAAAATATTACCTCTATTCCTTCTTTCCCCATTCTCACCCCTTCCAATAGTTAGGGTCGTTTCTCTGGACAGTTTTGCTTCTACTTTCATATCATATATACACACACGATTTTATGTACCAACATAAAATCTAGGAACCACATATGAGAGGACGTTATTCCTCTACTGTTAGATAGCAGGGCTGGCTAAGACTAACTTTCTAATTTGCAAACTGGCCAATGTTCCAAACAGAGGGAACTGTTAGTTCACTGCTCAGTTCAATACATCTGCCACAAAGCCTATTCAAAGGACCAGGATATAGAGCTATCTTCACATTTGGCCAAGAGAGAGACAGGGAAAGACTAGATAGGGGTATGTGATACATGAGCAGAGGCTACAGGAAAGCAACAGAGATCCTAATAACATGATGGATAAGCATCATGGACACTTGTGGATAAGCTTAGGAATTGTGGTCCTACACATTCATTATTGCAACAAGAAACACCTAGCATATACTAACTGTGTACCAAATAAGGTTAAATGAACTGTCTTCAGAGGACCAGTGGGGAGAGGGAGATCTGCCCAGTAGTTCCTGCCTGGAAGTAGGATAATCCCCGCTTGGTCTTAGCAGCCCATTTCATCCAGATTTGTCATGGTTGCTGACTGGAATAAGCTGGGTCAGCCCACCATCCAATTTCATGCAAATGAGGGAATATGAATCAACATGTCCATTGTGAAAACAAACCAATAACTAACTCAAAAGCATGAAGCAAACAGAACACTTCATTGTATTCTTTTTATTAAATAAGCTAAGTGTTAAAGTTTAGAGAGATTAACATTCAAATATTTTATTATTAAAAATTAGAAACGTAAGAGACAAAACCATCTGCAGTGAAGACCCAGGTAGCATTTCTAAACAACAAATATTTTTTCTATAACTATTTTCAAAATTTACCACTTGAAACCTTTCTGGAAAGATTCTTAAAGTAGGATTCTGTTGTTTCTCCTGCCTTTTGGTTTTGTTGTTGTTTGTGTGTGTGTGTGTGTGTGTGTGTGTGTGTGTGTGTGTGTGTGTGTGTATATATAAGCGTGTATAGGTGTGCATGCCTAAGTATGCATGTAGAGGCCAGAGGAGGATGTCAGAGTACTCCCCCCCCTTTTAAAAAATTAACGTGTGTGTGTTATGCAAATTCATGCATGCACGCATGCACAAAATGTAGAGATTAGAGGACAATTTGCTAGAGTCATTTCTCTCCTCTTTACCATGTGAGTCTCAGAGATTGAACTCACATTGTCAAGCTTAGTGGCAGGGTCCTTTGCCCACTAAACTAACTTGCTGACCCCAGGGTGTCTTTCTTAATTGTTTTATTGCTTTCAGACAGGGTCTTTCACTGAACTGGAAACTCACCAGTTTGGCTGACTAGTCCAGTGAGCTTCCAGGATCCACCTGTCTCTGTCCCCCAATCCTGGGATTATGCCATAAACAGTCATGCTCCAGCTCTTTATGTAGATACTGGGGATTCAAATACAGGCCCTCATGCTTGCAGAACATTCACTGTTACTCTTCTCTAAACCACTACCAGAGCTCCTGATTATGTTTTTTGAAACAGGGTCTCACTACACAAGTCATGGCTGGCCTCAAACTCATGATAATCCTCTTGCCTTCTGAGTGCTGGGATGTTCTACCACACACAGTTAGTGTGTGTTCATTCTCTCTCTCTCTCCCTCCCTCTCTCCCTCCCTCTCTCCCTCCCTCTCCTCCCCTCCCTTTCCCTCTCCCTCTCTATTTTTGAGACAGGGTTTCTTTGTGTATTCCTAGCTGTCCTAGAACTCAGTCTGTAGTCTAGGCTAGCCTCAAACTCAGATCAGCCTGTCTCTGCCTCCAGAGTGCTCAGACAGAGTGCTCAGATTAAAGGCATATACCGTTACTGCTCTGCTTTTCTCTACTCTTGAAGTAGCCAAAGTGAGAAGTTGAAAACCTTTTCTCTTGGTCTAGAGAGATGGCTCAGAAGTTCCAGATGTACTGGGTTCAATTCCCAGAACCCACATAGTGGCTCACAACTGTCTAAAACTGTACATAGTCCCATGTGATCTGATGCCCTCTTCTGATGTGCAGACAAACATGTGGTCAAAATACCCATATACATAAAATAAATGAATAATAAAAAAAGAAAATCTTTTTCTCTTGAAGACATTGGATTCTGACTTTTTTTTTTCAGTGCCCCGGGGATTTAACTCAGGACTTCACTTATGCTAGGACAAATGCTTTATCATTAACCTATCCACCTACTTCTTCTAATACATCATTTTATCATTGAGATAGTTTTTCTAAGAAGCTAAAAGTGAGTGCATCTTTCCTTGAAACTTAGGATTCTCTTGATATGCAGCCTCAGCATGGGACTCTCTGTATACACATTAAAGGAGCTCTCTTGGGTTCCCAGAAAGGGCACTAAAAGAGATTAGGCAAAATTCAACCCGAAGAACTATTGATTGTTTAAATGCTTTACATTCTGGGTAAGATTTTGCTCAAAAAAAAAAAAATGAGATTTTGCAGTTCTAAAAAAGGAAGAAAAGGCGAGGAGAGAAGGAAGAAGAGAGGAAAGAAGGCAAGACCAATATACTATCTTAGAAAAAATGTGACATTTTCTAGAAAGAAAATAAATTAAGGAATTTCTTGAAAGACTTCATCATCTTAGCCAGTGATGAAAAGGGAAACTGATACTTGAGAACTCTAGTTTACATCTCTATAGTTATGTCTCTAACTTGTCTTCAAAGTAACTTAATTCCTTTATGTTATATTGACAACCTTGAAATAGATACACTATTTCCTTTTAATGAAGGGCTTGGAAAGTCAAGATATATTTAATTGCTCTTCCTTTCTTGAATATATTTCTGATATAACACTTATCATGTGATTACAAAGAACAAATATCAAATTTCAAAACTTGAATACTAATGCAATCCTTAATCTCATCCAGCGTACACTGAGAATGGGGGTTCAACCATTCTTGTATTTGAAGTTTCTTGGCCCAGCAGAGTGGGGGCATTTCCAAAAAGGTGACAGTTTTTCTTTAGGTCCTTTTGTGAGACTTCTCCAAAAATAATGGTTTGACTGCTGTTCCCTTCCTCTACTTGGTTGAAGACCCTCCTACACTCGAGCAAATGAAATTCCTGACACCTTATGAATGAGGAAGGTTCCCAACCCTAATGACTAATGAGTGTTAGAGCAGGCATTTGAGGACTGGAAGGAAGGCTCCTGTGACTATAGCAATGTGCCTGTTTCATGCCTGAGCCTCAGGTTCCATTCATAGTGTTTATTTCTGCCATTTTCCAATATCATATTTCATATTTCCATATATAATGATACTTGGACAATCAATGAAAAAAACATTTAGTTGGAGCTATAGCTCAGTGATAGCCTAGCATCTGTGAGACCTTCGGTTTGACCACTATCCCTGAAAAAGAAAAGCAAATTAAAAACGGCCAAAAAACTTTAACCATACCCCTCTAACCTATTTTCCTTTTTGCATACTGTTTCAATGTGAATCTTCCATGTGTGCGAGTGTGTGTATGTGTGTGTGCATGCACACATGCGCACAAATGGTTTAAATATTTTACTTAAATAAAAATTTTCCATATACTTCATGGCTACTTTTAAATCACATGTTTAACAAGTATCCATTATATCCAGTAAATGTAACTATGATGTATCTAGCCTCTTCTAAATCAAGTTTTTCCATTCCCTTTCTTTAAGGCTGTAGAAGCTAGAACGAAGTTGGAGATGCTTCAAAACATGGATGATGAACTGAAGAGAGAGAACTCTGCTGCAGAACAACGTATGGTCCATAGAATCCAGAGGATTATGATGGAGTGCCACAGAGAGAAGATAGAGGCTGTAAATAAAGCTAGGGAAGAAGAAAGACAGATTGCCCAGAAAGCTGTTCAGGATCAGAAAAGGTACTTAAGAGAACACATCTTATAGTGAGCATAGGACTCAATTAAGATCCACCTAGAGAAAGAAATAAGGTTAAGGCATATAAGTGAATACTCGCCAGCTTTTCCTGATTTTATTGGGAGATAAATCAAACACTGATATGAACAAAGGTAGGAGAAAGGGAGAGGGAAGAAGAGGGACAGGGGAAAGGGGGAAGAAGAGGGGGGAGAGAGAGGGGAGTTGACTTGAGAAAAATGGTAGAATAAATATTCAAGTATCTAACACTTAGCATAAGGGATTGAAAATTGCCAACACCTCTGAAGGTCCTGTTTCTCAGTCATATCTCCATCCCCCTTTTCAGTAAATAGCTAGTCTTCTCAATATTATGTTTCTCATTTTGTGTCTCCAGTATTAAAAGGCCGAGAAGAGTCAATAAACATTTTCCATAAACACTTAAGAGTCATTGTTTCCAGTCTAGTTCACACATTGTTGTAGATGTGTTATTTCTTGATTTTTTCCTTATGAATTAGTAGTTATACACATAAAAATATTGACTTCATGGAAATGTATGGAGGAAAACACAAAAGTCCCTATTTACTTTTTCCCACACATTCTTTATCTCCCCAAAATAAACATTTTATATAATAAGACCTATATCTACCCACATCCTTTGATATATTCACAGCCATATATATGTATATAACCACCAATCACATTTACAGATCATATTATACATAAGTGTGCATTTGTGAGGGGAGAAGAGGAGGTGGGAAGAAGAGGGAGGAGAAGAAGAAAAGAGAGATAGCACAGTAAGGTTGAATTATTAGATATAAGAGCATATTTTAATACCCTTTTTATTCTCTATGAATTCATTTTATAAAATATCAGCCTAATTCTTTAAGTGTGGACATAGGCTGCAACTGTGTTAAAAATGGTTACATTTATGCCATCACCATGCTTAAATAGAGTGTACATTTTAAACCTCCAAGTTTATAGCCTTATCAAAATACAGATGGCAGAGATACCTCACTGCTTACAGAGAGTGCACAGATGCTACATTAAGATGTGTACTAGAGGTTTCCCTGGATGGCTGAACCTGCCATCCCTTCTGTTGGACGCTTGGCAGCAGCTAGTGATGGAGCGTTGTTGCTGGTTGACACCCACGGATAACATGCAGAGCTCTGCCACTTGTTTCATTTCTCAGGCGAATCAAAAAATGTGTTGGGCTTTACATTTAGCCTTACCTTTACTTCCAACCTTGGCTGTTGACTGTCTCTTGTCCACAGTCATCTCACAAATATTTGAGGAAAGATTAAATCCAAGCACGATGAAGTTTGGAGAAGGGGAGAAAAGAACAAAAGGGCACTGACATGCCCCCTCTTCCAGTACTTCTTCATCTTTATTGTGTTTTTAGTGGCTAATCAATCTAATTTGTGTATCTGTATGGTCTTTTGTAGTAAGGCCATGGAGGAACTTATGCATACTGGTGTAACAGCTTTAAAAGACCAGAAGACAAGCTTGGGCCAGTTGATAAAAGCAAAGGAACATGAAATGAATGCCTACTATGGCCTGGCTCAGAGGCAGAAGCAAGAAGAAGTGCAAGAAGTGCTTCAAGAAGCAGAAAAAACACATCAGGCCAATCTTGACAATGTTATGGATAAACTGGTTAATACCCAGGGGGAACTGGTGTCTGTAGCGAAGCAACTGGGAATCATGACAAACTGGAAAGATTTTCTGGAGGAAGAATTACAGGAAACCAGGGCAGCATTTCAGAAATATATCAATTACACCTTCCCCAAGCTTTCCCCAGGACATGCCGACTTTATTCTGCCAAAAAGAAAGAAAACACCTTCCAATCTTCCTAAGGAAAATGAACCAAGTACTGATTAGAAGTCATCAGCTGAAATGCATCACAAAAGACAGCATTCCAAAACTGAATAAATATATTTAAAATCATTTATTGATATTTGTTCAGAGTACTATTGGGCTGTAAGAATTTTTAGTTGGCTTAAATTATTATAAAAGTTACAGATTTTTGTTTTGTCTTTTTCTGTTTTTTTTCCAAAGTAATGAATATTGTTATGACATTTTCAAACATTCTTGGGTCTTGTTAATCTTGCCCTCTTCTCTACCTCTACTTTTTTTATGCTGCAAACACTTTATGG
>JAMJFZ010001097.1:1605000-1665000 GCA_026225945.1 Cricetomys ansorgei | reverse complement strand
TGTCTTTGCCTGCCGAGCCAATTCACTGGATCCCTCAGTGTTTTTTCATGTTTCTCTCCTTTTCTCAGACTTTCTCAGATGCCAGCTACACAGGCATCCTGTGTCCGATTCCTTCTGCTGTGTCTCCAAGACCTAGCAATGTGCCCAATCAAGAATTAATATCATTTCATACTTGCTACATGAACAGAGATAATTGAATATGAGGCCAGAGCTCACACCTGTAATCCCAACACATGGAGACAGAGCAGGGAGGACAGCAAGTTCAAAACCAGGCTAGAATGCAAGTGAGGCCCTATCTCCAACACCAAGGGACAGGGATGTAGGTCAGTGGGAGAACACTTGCAGGAAATCAGCAAATCAAATCCATGGGTCCAATCCCTAACACCACATGCAAACATACACACACAAGAGGACTATCATGTGAAACAGAACAGTGGAGGACCAGTTCTGAGGTCCCTGTTAAGACTGTGGGGAGCGGGATAAAGTGAGTACTGTCCTCCTTCAGTTGGGTCCTGCTAAAGCTCTAGTGCCCTTCCTAAAGGACTAAGACGAATAGTGATAGGGCATAAATGCCACGGTAGAATCATCTACAGAAAGGAATTCTTCCAGATGAGTACAAGAGGCAAAGTAAGTAAGCTGCAGGAGAGGATTTTATTACATTTGACCAAAAGTCATTTCAAGCTACTTAGCACAGTCATCTACCTGTCATCTTTGTGGTACCTTAAAAGATCAAAATGGATCAAAGCTAAAGTGAGATTTTTGGTGTGCTAAAAATTACAGCTCAATTTTATGGGGTGAATCTTTCAGGAAGTAATATATCACAGAGTCTCTTTAACCACAGTGTCTCATACAGCTTCGACACTAAGTTTGAAACAACAAATTCAGGTGAGTCTCTAAAGTGATGTATTGTTTATGTGCTGCCTTAGGTTATTCGCTTTTTCTGATGTTTTTAAATTACTACAATTTTACAATGTTGCCAAGAAAACTTCAGCTTGGTACCACATACACAGGACAGAATAAAAGATTCTTGGGACTATGGGCTTCACAGGATACGTAAGCAGGATTGAACTGAGGCTTTAATAGAAGCAAAGACCTGAAAGACAGGACAGACGTCAGGACATGTCACAATCAAGCCAGAGCTCTGATTTCCACATCAACTCTATGCTGAGCAGTAGTTCTACCGTGGAAACCAGCTTGTCTTGGCTACCAGGGATGCCTTCCCTGGTAAGGAGGCCCACAGGATTCTAATTCGCCTCAGGTTTCAGGAAAGATTTATGAAGAGAACAAGAAGACCCAAAGTTGGGGGAACAGCACAGTACAGCATACTCACCTGCCTGTCTGCCTCAACTGACTGCTCAGGGCACAGGAAAGCAGACCAGCTACTCCTTGGCACTGCTGTATGACTGGAATCCATCCCTGGGTGTGGGAGACTCCACTGGTGCCTGAACACAGTTCCACAGAGGCTTCTCTTCCTGCTCCCGGGAACATAGGCTTTTGGCTACGGGACTGCAGTTGACTGAGACAGGCACAGTTGAATTGCAAGGGAGTAATCTTCTATTGACAGCTCACAAACCAGAGAAGAGGAGCACTGAGCACTGCTGGATTAACAAATCTATCTGGGAAATGGCTTCAGTGTGCTCTAACCCACAGGATTGACCACGGATCCCCAGGACAGCCCTCTCACTCCTGTGTGGCAGATTCTCGTTTGCCCACTGCCATTCCTGACTAAGATCATCGTCCAAATAAGCAAACTAACAATATTTTTACAAAATAAAATCTGGTAAATTAAGTATGAGCAAAATATGTAGATCTCAGAAATGCCCTGACTTTTAGTAGATAGCTTGCCCTAACTTTCCAACCATTTTCCAAGGCAAAATGTAAGAAGATACATGGGCTTTTCCCACTTTGAGCACAGCCACATACAACCTGAGTGGCCAATGGCTACACAAGGGGGATTTTTCTCTTGGCAGTGCAAAACAACAGCACAAGTTCATTTGTACAGGTGCCTATGGGAGATCCCTGGGCAGAGCTTTCACCACTCCTCCCTGCATTAATACCATAAGTGCGGTTGTGCCTTTGATGGGCACTGCTGTTTGGGCTGTCCAGAATACCTGCATCTTCCCAGCAGCTGCACAGTCCTCACAGATCCTGTTCCTGGGTCTTAGGTACTGGTCCAGAACATGAGCTCATACTGTGTGCCAACACCTCCAAAATGTTCTGTTTGCCACTAGAATTGATATTTACCGAGGCTTTTTCTCTAAGAAATCAATGTGGATGTGATCTTGGTTATGATCCAATCCCAAGTAGGAGAACATTAGTAGCTAAAAGAAGGAAACAATAGAGAGATCTGTGAGGGACAGAGGGACAGAGATGGTGACACACATTTTTACCTCCTGGGTACGGGGCCTAATGCATCCTTTGCATCACTTCAAGTTGCCCTTCTCCTGCTTCTGCCGGCAGAGTCCTGTGCGCTTCAGCAGCTCCTGCAAGAACAGGTGCACACAAAGGTTACTGGATTCAGGACAACAGGCCAAGAGCTAGTTCAGCATAAGAAATCAGGCTCTGAAGAGCATGGTGAGTGGGCCAGGACAAGCTCGTGTGGTGAAGGAGCATGTGTCCTGGACAGGGGTAGGCCCTGTGGGGGCATCTCTACCAGCAGAAGGCAAATAACTGACCACATGGCAGGAACTCGTGCCAAAGCCACACAGTAAGGTGACAGTAGGTCTCAGCAGGAGAAGATCCTTCATCCAGAAATGAAAAAAAAATGACATTTGGGGAATTCTGTTATG
Source organism: Cricetomys ansorgei (assembly GCA_026225945.1). NCBI lineage: Eukaryota > Metazoa > Chordata > Mammalia > Rodentia > Nesomyidae > Cricetomys > Cricetomys ansorgei. The sequence continues at coordinate 1,662,211 of JAMJFZ010001097.1, read as the reverse complement.
CACCTGGTAAAAATTAGGATTTCTGTGTTCCCTCTGTACTCTAGCACTCGATATATGTTGATTTTTCTTTTCTCTTAAATAACATTGCCTTCTGTTAATTCACACAAACACATTTCCATGCTTCTATGAGCCTGTGTGAGCAGGCTCCTTCTCCTTCTAGGGGAAGGAGAAAACAGAGTCATCAGCCTATTAGGATTCCTAATGAAGAGATATTTTGGGAATTTGGGGTAAGGAATGCAAAACCAAGAAGAATGTAACTACCCAAAAGGTTATCCAAGGCATCTTTGATTAATTAATATTGATTTTTATTAAAAAATTTTTGCCAAGTATGATGGTTAACGCTTATAAATTCCAGCACTTAGAAGGCAGGGGCAGGAGGATTTCCATGAATTCCAGGCCAGCCTGGGCTTCAGAATAAGGCCATAACCAGAAAACTCAATCTATGGTTCTCACATGTGGACCTGATTGTTACTGTTTTATTTGATTTCAAGGACTCTTCCAAAGGTGAGCAGAATTTATCCGAGAAAGTCATCTGTGTTTAATAAAATTGGCTGTTAAGGAACAATCAACTCTGGATACACTTGTCAAATGCTTCTCTATTTGTTTAAAAGTAGCGTCATCTTTGATTTTCACCAGAAACTCAGGTGGAAATTGGATAACTCGTCCTCAGAAAGCCATCTTTGTTGGATCATTGTCACTTAAGCTCAGCAGAAAGGACAGGGGAGTGGGATGAAGGATCTTAGTCTTCGAGGGTTAAAGGGGAGTGGCAGAGAGCTACTTCAAAGAGCTCCATCCATCAAACCAGGAACAGGAGTAGATAGAATGCATGGAAATGGAAGAAAGTTGATGATGACATATCTTTGAGAGGACTGTTACTGCTTTGTGAGTGAGGTCTTTAAATGGGAAGCATTCTGACTCCAAGAAGGTTTGTGTGTGAAAACCTGAAGAACTCTGAAATGTGTGGTGAGATGAGAAGAAAGACTAGTGCCTGGGAAGTTTAAATATCACTGTGTCAATGGGGCTACAGCTGAGCTATTTGGGACCACCGGAATTCCCCATTACCTGGGCCAACAGACAGGTGTTTCCTATTGACAAAATAGGAGCCACATGGGAACAAAGGGGCACTGGGATCGTCTCATGTTCTGTCTTAAAGGGCCGGACAGCAGAGTGAAGTGTTCCCAAGAATGAGAATCTGGAGGTAAATCCATGATTCTCAGATTTAGAGGAAGAATGCAGGTGGCGACCAGGAATAAAGCTACATTCACTCCAAGGACACAAAATGACATCAGAGGGGCTACCTATCAGGTGGCCTTGAAGAGCTACGCAGGCGTCTCTTGATCTTTTTCACTAGCCGAGTCCAGAAAGCAAGGAGCTGGTAGCACAGGGAAGCCATCTTCCCTTATCTCCCGATTTGCGGTCAGCTGAACCTTCTTTATGTACCTCTTTAATTTAAAAAAAAATATTTCTATTGTTAGTTTATTTTAGGTATGAGTGTTTTGCCTGTACATATGTCTGTGCACCACATATGTGCGTGGTGCCCTGGAAACCATAAGAGGGCACTGGATCTCATAGAACTAGAGTTGCAGGCAGTTATGAGCCACCATGTGAACCTGGGTCCTCTGGAAGAACAGCCAGTACGCTTAACCTCTGAGCCGTCTCTCCAGCCCTTTACAAATCTTCTTATCCGTCTGCACAGCATACTGAGGGGCTACACATCCTGAATTTTCAGCTGCTTCCCATGAACCTGTTTTATTTCTGCTCTCATCTTTTGTTGTTGACCAAGAGCCAATGTATTCATTCCCCAAATGTATTGTGACAGTCACACTTATTGTAGTAAAACAATTTATTCATCATATGAAATTCATCATATGAAAATTGATGTGAAAGTAAATGTTGTTTTGAAAATTGAAATTAATAATTTGGAAAATATAATAAAAGGGGGGCTCCACTTATGGAGGGGGAAGGAGATAAATATAGAAGCAGGGAGGAGAGTAAAATGTAAGGATTTCTAGAAGTCATAAGAAACATCACTAACTAGCTAAAACAACACATAAGTAGTAAGTATACATGCATAGTTTAATGCAATTTTCTCACCTGGGCGGACAGTGCTCCCTCTAAGAACCAAAGACCACCTAATAAAAACTCTACACTAGACATGAGAATCTCTCTTTTGAGTTGTTGGTTAGAGCTGTGCAAGAGACTCCCCAAACATACAGCCTATTGCTATTGCCCTTGGTCACATCCCAGAGGTAAAAGGTAAGTCTCAATTGTTAAAGACATCATACACTTCAGACACAGGGCCCAGATGCCCCTGGGCTGGAACTGACTTGAACATGCCCTCCCTGAAGACTAATTTTTATGATACCAGAGGTGCCATGCCAGCTACCAGAGAAAGGACACAACCCATATTCCTGCCAGATGTGTAGGGATGTAGGATGCAGAATGTGTACCTCTGAACAACCAACACGGCATGATAACCTAGCTGAATATCCAGGGCTAGTGAAATCATGGTCTAGGAGGAGAACCTACAACTCCCACTTACTAAACTAGCACAACCCCTAAGTATCTGCTAAATATTTGTCCTTACACCCACAGATAAATGTAGTCCTCACCTCTCATCAAGGAAACTTCTCTGTGCCATAGACGGAGACCATTACAGAAAACAACAACCAACCAAAATGCACAGCTGTGGAGCCCAGCCCCACTGACACATCTACAACACAACTCCTGCACTAAAGGCTCAGGGATTATTATATAAGAGAAAGTGGAAAGCCAAAGGAATGGGGAGTGAGATTATATCTCCTAGTAATGCCAGAAGCTACACTCATAAATTCTCACCAATGTAAAACATGAGTTGGGGGTCTGGACAGATGGCTCAGCAGTTAGGAGCATTGGTTGTTTTTCCAGAGGTCCTGAGCCCAATTCCCAGCAACCACATGGTTAACAACCATCTGTGATAGGATCTGATGCCCTCTTCTGTCGTGCAGACTTACAGGAAGGCAGAGCACTCATATACATAAATAAATAATCTTTATAAAACATGAGTTGAACAAGGAGGTCACCAGCACACGTGCCAATGTGGAAGGAGGAGGATGAGGAGCGCAACCCTACACAAAGAACTACAGGCAACCAAGGAGTACTGAGAGCAGGAGAAATAGTCTTTCTATTAGTCAGCTATTCAAAAATCAAACGGTCAGCCCTGAAAACATATACATACAAGTAACACTATACAGAATGATCAGGTTATATCTGTGTATTATACACACACACACACATATGCATATAACAACAATTAATGGGGAAAGGCCATCAATCTGAAAGAGAGAAAGGAGAGGTCTATGGGAAGGTTTGGATGAAGGAAAAGGAGGAAGAAATGATATGATTGGACTATAATCTTAAAACATAAAAGAAATGATTTTAAATAATACATTTAAAAAGCCATATACGTAGGAAGAATAAGAAACACGAATAACCAAAATCCTCAGGCAGCTCTTGGAAATTTAAGTCTGAGTAGCAGATAGGCTCTCCATTTTCTTGTGTTTTGAACCAAATGCCGTGTAAAGGCACCAACTTTGCAGCCTTGCTTAATGTCAAGGCAAAAAAAAAATGTTGGCAGAAAATTTACTAACAGTTTTTTGAATGTGGAAGTGCTGTCAATTGCAGAGCCTTTGTCTTGACCACCAGCTAGGAAAAATAACAGCCTCCAAATTATGTTGCTTGTGTGCCAGGAGGTCCATATGACCACCAAGGGCAAGTCTTTCCGCATCACCTACCACATACTTCATGTCAATTCATTCATTCATTCAATTAATATTGACTGAGCTTCCACAGGGAAGCTGGCAGAGGGACAATGCTTCCTGCTGAGTGGATCATGTGACTCATTTGACTCCCTCAGTAAGCATCCATGGAGGAATCCAGAAAAAGACTACAGCTTGTGGTGACTTTTCACTCCTGAGGAAGCTTATTGTGTCAGAAGTGTCACAGCTTAGGACTAATTTCTGGGAATCGGCATTCATCAGATGCATTCAGTCTGGTCAGTTTCTTCTGTGATGTAGACTGTATTCCATTCAATGGACCACTGCTTGTGGTGAGGTGGGTTTCCCACATCGATAATCAATCAAAAACAATGTCCCATGGGCTTATCTGTAGCTGTGCACCTACTGTGTGGGCTCACCAAGGAAGACACAGAGGCATCTGCATAGATGTAAACCCTGCTATACCTCAGCAGAGGGAACCACTATCATGGTCAGTGTCATTCTTGACAATGGAACCTCGAGAGTCTCAGCTTAGGGGTTTTTATTGATGCCTAAGTGCCTCAAGTGTTCTACTGATACTACATGCAGATCATGAGCAATCAAATTCCCCCACATAAACCCAACATCTGCTGACAATACAATGCCAAGGGCTATGCAGCCCTTTGCCCAACAGTGCACAAAACCACCATTTTAAACATAACTAAAAATAAACTTCTACAACATTTCCCTCTTTCTGTATAAGACAATAAAAATTTGTTTTATCTCCACAACACAATTTAACACTACATCAGCAAAGTTATCTACAAGAGGAACAATTGTGAGGCTTGTTATTACTCAGGATGAAATGAAACCAAACATCTATCAAGCCTTCCATGATGTCTTTGGACAGCAGAAAAACATCAATGTCTAATTATCTGGAATACACTCATGATCGTCTGGACTCCTCCAACAGGCTTGGGTCACTTCTCTGGTTCTTCCCTCTGCAGCACACATAGCTTATCCTCCAGGCCCTGGCTGGCTCTTACCACTGCTGCTGCTGTCCTTGGTGGTTGTCCCGTGGCACTGGCATCTTCAAAACTGCTGAGGTCTTTTGCTGCAATAGCCTCTCCTGGGCTTTTTTCATGGTGCCAGGCCTCAGCTTCTCTGCATGACCTCTTCAATCTAGGCTTTCTACTGCTACTGAAGCTGCATTTTTACCAATGGCCTTTCCTTGCTTCTCACAGTACCAAACCTCAGCTGCTCTCCAAAGACTCCTTCATGCCTTAAAACGGCACCCCCTGAATGACTCTTACAGTACAAAGTTTGGCTGCCAACATGAGATACAAGCTTGGCCATTTCTGGAAGATCCCTTCCGTGTGCTGACTCTGAGGAAACACTTCCCAGATTTTAAGATAAAGTCTGATTTGCAGGAAAAATAACTGGTCAGTTCATGTTTGAGTTAAAAGTTCGGTAGAACATTCTAAAGACTCTTTCAGAATGTAGCAACTGTTAGTCCTGACTCTTTTTGCAAGTGTTTTTCTTAACATCACCGCAGGTGACCTTTGTTTGAAGGAAGGGTTCCCTTGTGGGGTGTAGTTCTCATCACCACAGCAGATGTGTCTTCTCAGGACCACGCCAACAGTGTCTGGACAGCCTGTAGACAGGGTTTCAGAGAAAGAGAAAAGGAAAAAAGCACTCTGTTTCTAGAGTTTCTTTTTCTTCTTCCTTGTCTCCACGTTGGTTGTAGCTGGCATGTCAGTGCCCCCACCTTGGTACATCGTTTATAGTTGATGGCTACTGGATAGCTCACTAGGGAAGTTAGGGAGGGGCTTTCGTAGGTATAAACCCTGCCAGACTCAGCAGAGGGAAGCACTGTCATGGCGAGTGCCATCCTGGACAGTGGAACCTTGAGTATCTCATCTCAGGAGTTTTTATTGATCCCTAAGCTCCTCAGGGGTTCTGTGCAAATCATGAGCAATCAAACATGCCCTACATAAAGCCAACACCTGCCGACAACACAGTGCCAAGGCCTATGTAGCTCTTTACCAACAGTGCACAAAACCACCATTTTATTTTTATTTTTATTTGTTTTTCTTCTTTCATATGATACTTGTCAACATACCTCCTATCCTCCCTCCATTCTTCCCAGCTCCCCCATCCTCCCTTTCCTCCTATTATATATCTTCTCTATCCCCACCCACTCATCCCTCCCCATAGAAGAGAGCAGTCCTCCCAGGGCCACTGCTCAAATAGGGCACAACAAATGGTACAAGACCAGGCACCAGTCCCCACATCGAGGGTGGACCAGGCAACTCAGCTGGAGGAAATGGGTTCCAAGGGCAGGCAAAAGCATCAAAGAGCCCCCACATATACTCTAGCCTGCAGGCTGTTTGCAAGAACCACAAGCCAGACAACCACAATAACATATCCAGGATATGTTTCAGGTTTCCCTGTTTTCTGCCTCATGTTCTGAGGAACCCCAAGAGCACTGGTCCAATGGCTCCACGGGGCCTGCTCTCCTGATGTTCCCAGTCACACTGATCCCCGAAATGCCTCCTCCCCCTCTTCTGTGAGTTTTATGGAGCTCTGTATGATGCAAAACCACAATTTAAACAACTAAAGATAAACTTCTGCAACACTAACCTCTAGGCTAGTCTGGTGGGGACATGTTTTGAGTTGCGGTTTCCCTCTTCTCAAACGACTCTGGCTCTTGTTAAGTTGACATACATTAGCCAAGAGAGAGAGGAAGTAAAAGAAACATACAAGACCCAAGGGGCTTACCAAATGTGCAACAATCTCGAGGCCCCTCCCTAGAGTTATGTATCAGTCACAATTGCTGTGGAGAGAAGGCTCTGTCCAATCCATTTGCCTGCACATTGTTCTGTTCAGTTTTGTGAGTTTTAACCTGTGCTTGAGTGGGCTTTTTGTGATGGAGCTGCTTTGAGCTATCCTCTCAGAGTAACCCTTCATCTATCTTGTAAGTAGCCCAACACATGGTCAGGAGCACCAAAGCAGACTTCGGTGGAAGTCTGTTATTTGGTCCATCATCAGTCTCCAACCTGGGGCAAAAAAAGTTTTTATGTTGAACAAACATAATTAAGGAAGAAGAAATTTAAATTGGTCTTGTGTTGAGTGTGTGTGTATCTCAAATGAACTATTGGAACAGAGAAAACTGAATTATCTCGATGTTTTCTTACTATTCATATTAATTTAATATTCTCTTAGAGTTCTTCCTCAGTTTGGTGGATGTCCATCTGTGTACTAGAGAATTGTACTTGCAAGAATACTGAATTTTCAATGGCATTTGCTTAAGGAATGTAGGTGAGTTGAGGCATGCTCATGCCACATTTGACACCCCAAAGAGGATCAACAGGAAGACTGCCAATCTGAGCATGGAAAATGGGCTTCTTTGTTCTGATAAGTCTTTATCACTTGCCCTTGCCCTGTATCCCTCCTGCATACCACTAAGTTTCCATGGGAGAATAAGTCTCTCCCATTCCTTCCTACTACCTAATCAGGTTATTTCCCCCTCCAAAGTGAACTCAGAGGTGCTTTCTATGATGTAAGGTGTGAAGGCGCCCCAAAGGCCATGCCTGTGAGCCAGTGTCTTTAAATGGAGCAGTCCATACCGCCAGAACAGTTGTGCCTGCAGGACACACACAGAGCACCGAATAGTTTATTAGGAAAACTTGGGACAGAATTGGGAGCTGGCAGTTTTTAGCATAGCTGTGACAGCAGCCTTTGCAAGTGAGAAGAAATACATGCAGTATTCATCACATGGTCACAGTTTTATTTTCTCCAGTTTCAGTTCCTTCTTGTCAACCACAATCTAAATGGAAAGTTTCAGAAATAAATAATTTTTAAGTTCTAAAGAGTGCACCATTCTGAATACTATGATGAAATTTCACACCATCTGGGTCTATTCTGTCCTACCCTAGATATGCATCATCTTTTATCCAGTGTATCCACGCTATATATGTTAGCTGCCCATCAGTCACTTAGTACTGACCTTGGTTATCAGCTCTGGTTTCATAATACCATAGTGCTTATATTCAAATAACCCTCCTTCACCTAATAATGAGCCCAAAGTATAAGGATATTTCTGCAAAAGAGGCACCAGGACACAAAACATGGAAGGACAGATTACTTTTAGAGAATGACTTATGAGCAGAACTAACACATGTTATTTCTTGACTAAGCATTCAGTTGTGGGTGTGAGACTTTGCAGAGCTCTCTTGTTCCTCTGGCATGGCAGTTGACAACTTTTTATACAATCATGATTTTCTATATCTGGATTCTGAGAGGAAGAGATTTGGAGCAAAGCCCCTAGCCTGTGCATATGGATATTCGGTGGCAGCGCCAGTGAAAATAGCTTTATTATAGCAAGTAGGTTTTGGAATTGCTTCTTGAAGAATCATATCTTTGATAATTCCTACTGATACCGGTATTTTGAGAGTCCCAATTAGATTGTGAACATCTACTCTGAAGATAAAGGCTGGCTTTAACTGGTTCATATATTTCTATTGGTTCTGATGGGCAGACCAGATACTTTGTGTACAAACAGTTTAAAGATTGTACAAAAAAAAACCTTCTTAGTCAGGAGCTTGGCACTCTAGATACGCCTGTCTCTAGTGCTACTCCTACACTATAAACCACTTTCTTGGGACACCTCCAGCCAGTGTCATGGAACTGTACACTGGACTTCAACAGCATAGTTCCTCTAGACTGAGGAAAGGAAACGATGTCACCACCATGGGCATTCGTCAGGGTGGAAACCTGACTGTAGACAGACTGTTCAGAGGAACACAGAACTCAAATCCTGAACTGGGCACTTGACATGGTCAGTGCCAGCATTCACAGCCAGACCTCTGAAGACCTGCACAGAGGCAGGACCAGAACCTTTAATCTGACATCACCCAGGAACACCCAGGAGTACAGCGTGCATCTGGGAGTCAAAGAAGGAATGCTGAGACAGTTGAGCCTGGAACAGCAAGAAGGGGAGACTGCCTTCAGAATTCATACTCAAATGCAGCACTCTCCCTCTTGCTATTTAATACCCAGTGCCAGCTGAACAGGCCGGCTCTGCCCCGTTCTGTTCTTTTCCTCTCGTTGCCTTCTATTTTCTCTCTTTCCTTCTTTCTCATCAGTTCTTTCCTTTCTTGTTCTCCTTTTGATACTTTCCCAAATAACACAGGTTGACCTGGTTAGAAGTCTCTGTGTCCCAACCGCCTGAGAGCTGGTGCTGTTTCGGGTGATCTGGTTGCATTGTTTTACCTCTCTCTTTTCATGATACACTCATCCCAAACTGCCAAACCAGCCCCTTTGTCTCAACTGTTTCCTCATCTGTTTGCTTCTCTCCCCGCTGCGTTTCCTTTACCAACTCAATACAATCTCTGCTCTTACTTTGCTCTCCCCACCTCCTTTTCATTTTTGCAAACATTAGTCTACTTCCATCAGAGTACTGGAGATTTAAACTACTCTCCCAAAAGCATGTGAGAGAGAGAGAGAGAGAGATAGTTCACATCTATGATTTATTCCTTCTTGAACATTGCAAACATTCCCACCAAAAGAACAAAGGTAATTTTTAAAAATCCAACAGATGACCTGATCCTAGATGTACAAATCCCATTGCAAAAACATAAGAAATGTGAAAAACTGAGGCTAAGTGAAAGTAATTTAGATAAACTCCCAACCAAAAAAATTCCCAAAAAATATGTCAAAGAGGACACAAATAAATTCCTGAATGAATTCCAAAAGATTACAAACAGCTGTATAAAACAAGGAAGTCAATACAGAATACAAAAGTGAATTCAATAAAAAGATAGAAATATGAAAAACAAACAAAACTGAAATATTGGAAATTAAAGTTTTAAGAATTCAAATAAAAGAAATCTCAGCATCACCAGTAGAATGGATCAAAGGATGACAGAATATCAGAACCTAAGGACAAAGTAAAAGAGTTGGAATCTTAAGATGATGACAAAGAGAGAGTATGAGCAGAACATTTGAAGTCTATGGGACACTGTGAAAATATAAAATCTGTAAATAATAGGCAGAGTAGAAGAATTATTTCATGTTAAAGGCATAAAAAACACTTCCAATAAAATAGAAGAAAATTTCCCGAATCTAGAGAAAGAGATGCCCATTCAGACACAGGAGACATTTAGAACACCAAACAGACATGACCCAAAGAAACAACTTTTATCCTATGATAATTAAAATACTTAATCTATAAACAAAGAAAATATATAGAAAGCTACAAGAGAAAAACACAAATTCACATATAAAGATAAGACCATCAAAATAAGAACAGATTTTTCAAAAGAAAAATTTAAATCTAAGAGGGTTTGGGAGGGTATATTTCCAGTTGTGAAGAGTAACTGCCGACCCAGACTACTATATATAACCAACATAGCTATCTGTTATAATTGAAAGAAAAAGAAAAACTTCCTGTAATGAAAACAGGCTACAAGGATTCATGCCTTCTAATCCAGTTCTACAGAAGATACATGGAGCTGGGCTGCAGGGATGGCTCAGCAGTGAGAGCACTTGCTGCTCCCACAGAAGATCCGGGTTTGTTTCCCAGAACTGAGATAGAAATCAAAGTAATAACTGAAATTTGATATTTACAAACATTTTAAAGCCAGGATCTATCAATTTGTTGCTTCCAAGAAGCATTTTTTGGAATCACATCAAAGATAAGTACATTAGAGTGAAAGGATGGAAAAATATTCCAAGAAAAATATGTGTGCGTGCACACACACACACACACACACACACACACACATACACATACACACACATACACATACACACATACACACACACACATACACACACACAACACACATACACACACACATACACATACACATACACACACATACACACACACACACACATATACACACACACACATACACACACACACATACACACACACATACACACACACACACATACACACACACACACATACACACACATACACACACACATACACACACATACACACACACATACACACACATACACACACACATACACACACACACACACACACACACACACACATACACACACACATACACACACACATACACACATACACACACATACACACACACATACACACACACACACACACACACACACACATACACACACACACACACACACACACAGACACACACCCTTCTGAGACACACTAAAAGCAGTCCTGAGGAAATGTATCTGAGGAAAATGTGTATGTCTGAGTGCTTACAGTAGGAAGTCATCAAGAGCATCAATAAATAACTTAATGATGCATCTCAAAAATTGTGAAAAACAAGAACAAACCAGATACCAACCCAAAAGACAACAAGAAATAATAAATATTAAAGCAGAAGTTAATGAGACAGAAACCAAGAAAACAATATAAATAATCAACTATTGTAAGAGTAAGCTCTTTTAGGTAAATAAGATTGATAGATGCTTGCCCAACTAAACCCTGTGGCTCCCAAAGGCTAATCCTAACCAGTGGTTCCTTCTTGGGGAAGTTCACTTCCCATTCATGGCCACAGTGTCAGAGTCTCCTGAACACTTGGCAGTATCCCCCTAGGCTTCCACATAATGACCACTGGTAGCCTGGCTTTGGCAACTATAGGGAAATACACAGTCAGCCAGTCCAGCTAGGCTGATGCCCAGCCTAATCCAGACCTGGCAGAGCTATGAGCCAGCCAAGATTTCGGTGTGCTAGGCATCAGCCCTGTTCACTAGCCAATGTGCTCTATGCCACTCACCCTGTAAACAAGGCTATAGCAGACAACAGATACTATTAGGACTTGGAAATAGTCCTAATCCTCTTCCCTCACAGGACTGAGCTTCTGTGATCCTGTAACTGTTTTGTACCAAACAGAAATAAACTCTCAGATACTATAGAAACAACAACAGTAACAACACAACTCTTAGATGTAGAAAACCCTTTCTACAGAGTGGCAGGATTAAAAACTAGTAGCCTTCCTACATACCAGCAACAAACATGCTGAGAGGAAAAAATCATTCTTTCCCATTAACAATTGTCTCAGAAAGAGAAGGGGGAGGGAGAGAAGGAGAGATGGAGGAAGGAAAGAAAGAAGAAAGGAAGGAAGGAAGGGGGAGGGAGGGAGGGAGGGAGGGAGGGAGGAAGGAAGGAAGGAAGGGAGGGAGGGAGGGAGGGAGGGAGGGAGGGAGGGAGATAAAACTAATAATAATAAAAGGTTCTTCATATAAAAGCATATCAAGAAAGAAGGTCTCTTAAATGAAAACTACAAAACACTGAAGAAGACATTGAAGATGGAAAGACTTCTTCCTATGTTCAAAGACTGGAAAAATCAATATTGAAAAAACTATATTACCAAAAGTAATCTATAGAGCAATAAAATCCCCATCTAAATTGCAATCTCAATCTTTACAGAAATATTAAAAATCTTAACATAGATATAAAACCATCCAACTACCCAAGGCCACTCCAAGCAAAAGGAATCCTGCTGGTGGAATCGTCTTTCCTGATTTCATGCTCTACTACAATGTCACAGTAGCAGAAACAGCATGGTGTCAGCACTGACACGGACATGCAGGTGAATGGAATGGAACACAGTGCCCACATCTAAGTCCACACAGCTACAGCCATGTGTTTTTTCACAAAGATACCAAAAATATACTTTACCAAAAGACAGCCTCCTCAATGAATGATGCTGGGGAAACTAAGTATCCACACACAGAAAAATGAAAGTATTTCTCTATATCTCACCTTGTACAGAAATCTACATATGGACCAAGGCCTTAACGTAAGACACAACTGAACTGTTAGTGGAAAAAGTAGGAAAAACACTCAAGACACAGACTTAAGCACGGACTTTCTGAATAGGACTCCAATCGTTCAGGAAATGATGATGATTGGCAAGTAGGACCTCATGTGTTTGGAAAGCTTCTGTCTAGCAAAGGAAATAGATAATCCAGTGTAGAGTTGGCCTAGGAGATAAGAAAGAAATCTCTGATAGACATACATCTGATAGAGGATTTTATCTAAAATATAAAACCTCAAAAACTAAACAAGCAGAAATCAAACAATCTAACCAATAAATGGTTTCTATTGCTGTGACAAAATACCACAACTAAAAGCAAGTTGGGAAAGAAAGGGTTTATTTGAGCTTACAACTTGTTGTACATCATCCAGGGAGGTCAAGGCAGAAAGCTGGAGGCAGAAACTGAAGAGGAAGTCATGGAGAAATGCTGTTTACTGGTTTGCTCCTCTTGGCATGGTCAGCCTGCTTTCTTATACTCCCTAGGACCGCCTGCCTGGGAGTGGCATCACCCACGATGTGTGGGGCCCCTCCCATATCAATCACTAATCCCCACAGGTTTGCACGAGGGCCAGTCTTATGAGACATTGTCTCACTTGTGTTCCCTTTTTTCTCATTTTTGATTCACAGATTATGTATAAATACATAAAATTATGTATGTATATATGACATAAATGTAGAAGAGAAGCTGTCTAGGAGAACAAAAAGGACTAATGGAGTCAAGAGAAGGAGCATTGGAGGGAGTATGCTCAATGTAAAATACACACTTGTATAAACGCATATCTCCTTATGGAACACAGCACCATGTGCAAGGAATATACACAATGAAAATTTAAACAGACAGTATTCCAGGAGAGCAATAAAATAAAACTTGAAATGTATAAATCCAAAATACAGCAAACATATTTTATAGATTCAGATTCATGCAAATGGAATTACAATGTGTGTAGTGACTACCCACAGTAGAATACTTCACATGCAATTGCTGTTTTCCAAATTAACAAATCCCCCATTGAAACAAAGCTTTCATATAAGTAGGGAGATGAGACAGCTTTATTAGAAATAATTCAGAGAAAACAAAAGATTTATCAAGTAGGACAAGCCACACACATGCACACACACTCACACACACTGCTGTACAGTCAAATTATTCACTCTTAATCTGCAACCCTGTCAAGATGTCCAGAAAGGTTATGAACTTCCATTATAACCCACTGATAACTTCACAAGAGTTGCTTAGTAACCAAAAATCTAGAAAGCATAGTCCTTATAGTTAAATTTTAATTCGGAACGAGACCTGAATATCCAAAGCACTCAGGGCCTTCCCAAGAGAATCGGCTCCACACTGTGAACAGTAGCACAAGAGAAAACTGATTTTTGCCAACTTCGTGATGTCATCTTAGAGGAGAGTCAGTTTTGACATTGCTTCCCAATGAGGTTCCTCTTAAGAAAAACTTCGTAATTAGAGCTGCCTATTAGTAAGATGATGAAAAATTGAAATGGGTTTCTATTAAGATCTCTGGGTTTCTGTAAATCAGTTTAGACCACTTTAAGTCTAGCCTTTAAGATTAGCCTTTGTATCAGCTGCCGATAAATATATAGCATCTGCTCTGGTTTATAGAAAATGTCTGTTGAAGCAGGTAATCTGTGAAGACTCCTCATATTGCAGCAAAAACACAGTCGTACTGCACTGCTCTGAAGCCCTCAGGATTCCAAGGACTACTGTAGGTCACGTGATGTCCAGCAATCTTGAAGGAATTGGAGCATAGCACGGAAGACAAAATATGTATGAAAACAACACTCGTCTTAAGAAATGCATGGGATAAAAGATGATGGCTTATTTTGTTGACAAGAAAAACAAGGGAGAGCCTGGCTTACCTCCCCACATTTGCCCTGTTTGCTAGCAGTTATCTTGGGAAGAATAGCCTTAGCATAGGTAATTTATGCAGCTCCTGCAACCCCCGGACACTATGCAAATGCCCTACTTAATGCTGACCTTCATAGTATCAAATCAGAGCCCAGTAACCAAAACTTTCCTTTCAATCCTGCATGGGGGAGTCACATTTTAAAGCCTGTCATTCTTCATCGGGAACTGCCACTTAACTGTCAGTAATATGGCTTTTAGAATTTAAATTGCATAAGATGTAAAAATAATTCTTAACAGCAGGTAATTGCAGTTTATAATTTGTTTCCTCTCTAAATGCTCCATCACAAGATTCTGAGCCTTCTCACTTTGGAGGAATTGGTCAAGAAATACTTTTATTAAAAACTGGAAGCGAAGGAGAAGAATTTGAAAAAAAAAAAGATTCTAAATACTTTTAACTTAACATTAAAATTGTATGTATTATGCTATATTAACTACCTTAAAATAGAATTTTCTATGGTTTTGTTAATAAAAATAACACAGCCCAGGTGACTTAAACAACAGAAATAAATGTCCTTACTGTTCCAAGGTAAGGTCTAGTTTCTACTGAGTTCTCTCCCCTGGACTGCAGATGGCCCCCTTCTTCCTCTGTCCTCAGACATGAATGACCCTGGTGCCTCTTCATGATCAAATCTCTGTGTGTGTCTGTGATGATGTGTGAGTGTGCACACATGCGTGCAGGTACACCTGGAGGCCTAGGACCTGCTGAAGCAGGAGTTACAGGCGTCGCGAACAGCCTGACTCAGTGCTGGGAGCCAAACTCAGGTCCTCTGAAAAGAGCAGTGCGTGGTCTTGACCACTGAGCCATCACTCAGCCCTCACATCCCATGTTTTTGTAAAACCACCAGCAGGATTAGGTCAAGACCCTGCTAAAGGCCTCATTTTAACCTAATCACCTCACATTCCGAAGTTACGGTGAGGTTTTCAACATATGAGTGATCTTTAACGAGCAGATGATAGCAACACTTTCCTTGTTGGTTTGATATTTGTGTTTGGACATTTATACTTTTGACCTATACAACACGTAGAAAGAGTGAAGGCCCTATGAAATGTGTTTCACAGAGAAGTCCCTGGAAACTTTGCATTTGAAAGACATACACTTCCACTGCCTGATAAATGGGTCCTGTGGCTGTTTACACTTAAGTTCATTAAACTTAAATGAAATGACAAATTCAGTTCTGCCATTTTGCTTGTCGTATCTCAAGGTTCACTCACAGCATGTGACTTAAGATGACAACACTGGGCAGTGCTAATGCCAAATATTTTCCATCATCCTAAGTAATTGCTGATGGGCTGTCAATGCTGGACATGAGTTTGCCCGTGTTAAGTCCTCTGATAGCCTCAAGAGAACAACAAAGCCCAGGTCCAGAGCTGCGGTATTTCAGCTGTAGCCCTTTTCCCTTGCGTTCATGCAGTTCCACATTGTCACTGCTTTTGCTCATCATGTTCTCTCCCAACTCACTCTTTTCTCTTTTAACCTGTGTGTTTCCTCCTAAGTGCTCTATTTTCTGGCTTCTTCTGCTGTCTCCCCACCCCCCTCTTTGTGACAGTGCTATAAAGGATTTTCCAATAATTAAAATTATCTCTTCTAATCAGAAAGCACCATTTCTCTTTGTGTCCGGCCAGATGATAGGGTTGAGAATCTCCTAAGAGGTGACCTTCTGGCAATGCCTGGAAGTGTCTAGGGTAGGTTAATTGAAGTGGAGAGACCAACCCTAAATGTGCCATTCTATAGGCTGGGGTCCTAGACTATGTAAAAAGGAGAAAGCAAGCTGAATAGCAGCATTCATATCTCTCTCTCTCTCCCTCCCCCCCCTTTCTCTCTCTGCTTCCTGACTACAGATACAATGGGACCAGCTGCCTCCAGCTCCTTCTACCACACCTTCTCCACTCTGACGGACTGCATTCTCAAACTGTGAGCCAAAATTAACCTTTTTTATTTTTTCTGCTTAAGTTGATTTTTCTCAGATGTCTCGTCTCAGCCATGAGAAAACTGATGCAGAGAAGTAGGCCTGCTGCTGTGGCAAGCCTGGCCGTGGAGTTCTCAGGGATTTGGTTAATGGGAGGGGTATGCTGTTGGTTAGTACTAAAATATAGGTGCCACTGTCGTACCTTTAGGGTATCTCGCTGTGATTGCCATCATTGTGGCTCATAGATGTCACAGGCGAGTAGGACTATTGCATGCTTTCTTTCTTCCCTTGGCAGCTTGCATAACACTTTCCAGAACTAAAAGACTTAGTCTCCAAGGAGGAAACTTCCAGGTCAGATGCAACTTGATTCCTCTGAGCCCTGTGTCCAAAGTATGTGGTGTAGTCAGCAACAGGGACTTACCTTCAACCTCTGGGAAGCAACCAAGGGCAGTAGCAATAACTCATACTGTTTGGGGAGTCTTTTCAACTCCCCTGATCAACAACTTGTAAGGGGGTTTCTCATGCCTGATACTGTGGTCTTTATTAGACAGTCCATGGCTCTCGGGAGGAGTATTATCACCCCAAGTAGAATAACTTCGTTTAACCTATATACATATGTATACACATTCATATATATGTATTAAATATAATATCAGGTCAATATAAAGATAGATTCTTTATGGCTTTTTCAAAAACCCTTAGTGTAGTTTATCCCTCGCCCCTCCTTCTGTAACGACGTCTTTCACTGCTCTCAAATTACCCACCCACTAACTCATAATCCTTCTATCCTGCTGTTGCCGTCCCCATCTCCTGCCCCACAGTCCCTCTCGCTTTCCTGGATTCTGTGGTTACTACAGGTTTTATACTCACATCTGAAGTTTTGAAGCTAGGAACTGCAGAGGAGTGAGAATATTCGTTGTTCTGCATCTGGGTTACCCCACTTAATACAATGTTTCCTAGCTCTGTCTATTTACCAGTAACAGTTTTTTTATTCTATTTTCTTTGCAAATAGTATTCCATTGTGTATATGTGCCATATATTTTATTATCCATTATCATCTGAAGGGCGCTTGGGTAATTTTCATTTCCTAGTCATTGTGAATAGGGTGCAACAAGCATGGCTGAGCAGCTATCTGTGGAGTAGGGTGTTAAGTCCTTTGGGTGTATGTGGAAGAGTGGCAAAGCCAGGCCATAGGAATTTATTTTTAGGCTTGTGAGGATTCTCCACCCTGGTTTTCAGAGTGGCTGCACCCATTTGCTGTTCTGTCAGCAGTGAATGAGGATTGCCGTTTGCACACATCCTCACTAGCATTTATTGTTGGTTGTTTTGATAACCTGAGCCGTTCTGACTGGGATGAGATGATTTGCGTTTCCGTAACGCTAAGAATGATGAATACTTTCTGAGATACTTCTTAGCTATTTTTATTTCTTCTATTGAGGATTCTCTATTTAGATCCATAGGCTTTTTAAAAAAGGGTTATTGTTTGTTTTGACTATTTGTTTTTTTAGTTCTTTATGTGTTCTGGATACTATGTTCTCTTTAACTCTGTGGATTTATTCTTCACTTGATTGATTGTTTCATTAGCTGAACAGAAGCCTTTGGTTTTATGTGGTCTCACTTGTCAGTTGCTGTCCTTAATTCCTGGGCAAATGGAAACTCTTCAGAAAGTTCTTTCTTGTAGGCTACTGCCTATGTTTATTCTTGGCAGTCTCAGCATTTCAGGTTTCAAATTGAGGTCTCTGATCCAATTGGAGTTCATTTTTGTGCAAAGTGATAGAGGTCTAATTTTACTTTTTACATATAGCCATCCAGTTTCCCACACCATTTGTTGAGTACACACCTTATCCAGTGAGTGCTTTTAGCACCAGTGTCATATATCAAGTGGCTATAGCTCTGTGTGCTCGTGCTTGGATCTTCTTTTCTCGGATCTTCTTCTATTCCACTGGTTCTAGTGTCATACTGTTTTTATTTTTGTAGCTCTGTGTTATATCTTGAAATCCAGGATGCTAATACCTCCATCATTGTGGGGGTGTTTGGCTGCTTGCTTGCTTGTTTGTTTTTGTTATGCTATGTTTTGATTTGATTTGTTTGCTCAGGATTGTAGTGCCTATCTGGGGTCTACTGTGGTTTCATATGAATTTTAGAATAGGTTTTTATTTCTGTGAAGAATGCTATAGGGATTGGGATTACTGAAAATGTAAATGTAAACTGCTTTTGGTAGAATGACTTTTGTAATATTAATTCTATCAACTCAAGGGCATGGAAGGCCTTTATATTTCTAGCATCTTCAATCTTTTTCTTCAGATATTTAAAGTTTTCATTGTAGAGCTCTTTTACCTCCTTGGTTAGGTTCGTTCGGATGTATTTTATTTTCTTTGAAGCTATTGTAAATAGGAGTCTGTCCACGTATGCATGTTTTCAGAGCTGACTGTTTGGTATCGAATAACTCGTTGGTGTTCTTTGCCCCAGGGAAGACTATTTCTCGCACTCTAAGCATTCCCTCGCTGCCTGTAGTTCTTCATGTCGGGTTGGGGCCTCACAGCCATGCCATCTACTCTGCCATGTTGTTGTCCTTGTTCAGCTCTCGTTGGGCAGTCATGCTGATGAGGTTTTATAGCTGTAGTTTCTGACATTGCTGGGAGACACAATATCACAGCAAATTCCCTGATCCTCTGACTGTTACAATATTTCCACCCTCTTTTCCATAATTTTCCCTGAACCTTAGATGCAGAAGTTGTTTGGTAGATGTATCCATGGGAACCAGGCTCCACAACCCTACAATTTGATTGGTTGTAGTTTTCTGTAATAATCTTAGTTTGTTCTAAAGAGAATTTTCCTTTATAATAGGTGAGGACAAACACGTAGAGTATAGTAGGAATTATGGTGGTTTAGTAGAGTGGTGATTGCAGGTTTTCCCCCAAGATCCATGACTTCACTAGCCCTGGGAAGCTGACTTAGTTTCTAGTAACAGGCATGATTTCCCTCTTATTCAGCAGGTCTTAAGTCCAATTAGAGTGGTGTTGGTTACTGCCAAGGTATTTATGCCACTATTACCCCTAGATGGAATAGTTTTCTGAATACTAATTGTGTCTATAGCATGGTTTACGTATAGAAAGATACATGTATAGCATGTCTCTGTATGGGTATGGTATGGTTCACATACAGAATTGAAGTTTGTAACTTTTAGAATACATTATTTAAGTGAAGGAGTGTGTGTATATATCTGTGTGTGTCTACTAAAGGGTAACATAAATCACTAGCCAATATAAAGAAAAAACAGGAAGGGAGGTATTGATGGGGAGATCAGGGAGCGAGTGAAAAAGAAAATGAATTATTAAAAACAAAAAAAAACTTATCCTTTTGAGAAATCTTCATAGCAAGATTATTGAAACCAACTTTCTAATTTCTTCAGTGTCACCTAATTCCATAGACATAATTTATACAGCAAATGGCCTTAAGTACAAATATATGCCAAGCATTGTGCTGAGCAGTTTAAAAGTTTGATTGATCTGCCAATGTTTTTCAGTACTGCATGCAATCTCTATTTCTTCCATGTATTGTTTGCTTTGTTAGACTAGACAACTAACCATTGCTATAACTAGTGATACCCCTACACATGATCAGCCTTTTGGGATCTTAAGCCATCCTATAATGCATAAAAAGTCAAAGACCCAGCATTGAAACAGTTCAGAGCATAGAACATCACCCAGTGACTGACTGTTTTGCTTTGGAGGAAGACACAAACATTGAGAGTCATGAATAATGCCATTGGCTGTAGTATTAAAGCACTCCCTTTTTTCTAGTCATGACCCTTTGACAAAGAATTTGACTCACTGTCTATCAGGTTCTTCACTTGTCCCACATCTAGCTCAGTTCATCACTGTGAGGTTACATAAAATTTACGTGGAAGCTCCACATACATTCTTAATCAGTCTGAAGATCTGGGAGACAGCATATGCCAACAGATAAGCAGAATGGAAGAGATGAAACAACCCAATATTTCTTTGTGTTTCTGTTGGATAATGGATGCTGTGAAAATCTAATGCTTTACTTTACCATGGCCTATACGTTAAGATGCAGTTTTAAAATATCAGAATCAAATTTTCATTGCAGACTTTTTGTTATAAATAAGATAGAGAAAATGTAAAGTGAATGTTCTTGTGAACGCTTGCCATCTCTTAGGTTAACAAATTATTGTGTATAGAAATGTTTTTATGGCTCTATGTGTGTACCCATTATGTATACACGCAAGAGACGGTTGTACAACTTCTGCATATGTATGAATAAGTGGGGCGTGTCTGTTGTGTACATGATATATATGTATTTGTGGGTTGGTGTGTGTGGTCTAGATAGAATGTAAGTGTGTGTAAAGGGATCTGCACTTGGATAATGTGGTATTGCCTGTCATATCTGACATGAACCTCTGGAGCTCACATTTTGTCTGAGTCCATTTTTTTAAAATTCTGGTTTCAAAGCTTCAATTATATTTGTTTTCATGTATGTTTTGGGGTCTAAATTGTCTTGGACCAATACTAGTAAACAAGAAATCTATAGATGAAACATTAAGGTTTGACCTTTCTTCTCCCGTTCTGTAAAGGACACCTAAAGTCTAAATGCCAAACACTATACAGGTAAAAGCTTTTCAAAGAAGCAGTGTTAATTGTCTTCCTACTTAGTATTTCCCTAAATGTCCTTGTAAAACATCTCAAATTTTATCACCTTCTAACCACAGGATATTTCAGATATTTAGTTAATTCATTTTGAGAGAATTTAGCAGACAATGGTGTCTGTGTGTGTATGTGTCTGTGTGTGTGTGTGTCTGTGTGTGTGTGTGTGTGTGTCTGTGTGTGTGTGTATGTGTCTCTGTGTGTGTGTGTGTGTGTGTGTGTGTGTGTGTCTGTGTGTCTGTGTCTACCAAAGTAGACACTAAAGTGTTGTGTAGATCTAACTCTTCTAGTTTAATCACTTCTTTTACAGAATTCTTATTCTTTGCTTGATTTCCTGGACTAAATAACCATTGATTGATACCCTTGCAGCATGAAGTAATAAAACGATGTACTCTACACTTCTTGCATTTAAAGAAAGTGATTATAGTTGTTTTATGATCGTAGTGATTGCCCTTTTTACTTTAAAATTCTATGTCTGAAAATTATGTCATCTTGATCTCAAGAGGCATCCTATTCAACTTCCATGCAACAGTGAGCATCAAATTGAGGTAGAAAGTACTTGCACACAGCTTAGTTTTAATTAGAGATTTTAAAGGATACCATCAAAAGTATTCAGTAGAGACTATGATTTAGTCTGTGCATTCATTTGAAACATTAGGCAAACTAAATGGAGCTATTTTGCTGATTTAGGTATTGTATAGGCTGGTGATTTATGTATTCTGTTTTTTGGTGTCTGAGACCAGGTGCTCCTTCATAATATCATCAGTGACTGGCCTAATATCCCCCAAATAAAGAAAAACTTAAAACAAGGTCATAAATATCCTCAGGATAGGCCAGTAAAGTGTTTCTAGACTAAGGTTCGTTTTAGCAATTTATACATGATGGTTAGTGTTGATAGTCAACTTTAAAGGATCTAGAATTGCCCAGAAGACAGCCTCTGCAGGTGTTTCTGAGGGATGTTTTAGACTAGATTAGTTTCTGGGCTTGCTTGTATTGGATAATCTTGACTAGGTTAATTGAGGTCAAAAGGCCCCTAATAGTGGGCGGCACCATTCTCTGGCTTGGATTCTGGACAGCATGAAAAATCTAAAAATTGGCTGAGCATGAACAGTTACTGCTCTCTGTTTTCTGGCTCTACAGACAATGTGATCAACTGCTTCAACCTCCCGCTGCTGTCCTAACTTCCCTGCCATGATGGACTGGGCCCTCAAACTCTGAGTCAATATACTTACTCTCTTGCTTCCTTGAACGGCTTAAAATAAATCCATGTGGTGTACATGTTTGTATGTGTGTGGATGCATGTGTATGTGCCAGTGCACATGCAAATGTGTGTGTGCATACATGTGTACGCCCAAGGTTTGAGGTTGGGAGTCTTCCTTGATCATTTATTCATTGAGGCAGAGCTTTTCAACTGAATCCAGGGTTCAGCTGAAACTAGTATGGCTAGTCAGCTTGCATCAGGGGTTCCCTCTCTCTACCCTCCCAGATCTGGAATTACAGATGGCCCAACACTACCTCCTGGCGTTTTGTGGATTCTGGAGATCCAAACTCCGGTCTTCGTACTTACATGGTGTCTGCTCTAGTTACTGAAAGTAAGAATGTATGTGTGTGTGTGTGTGTGTGTGTGTGTGTGTGTGTGTGTGTGTACTGAAATTATATATATAATCATATATAGATAATAGATAGATATCAGCTATTTTAACACACATGCAATGCTTTGAAATATTATTTGACTCTTATTCTCTTCTCCGTTTCTAAATATTACTACTGCCAAGAATACTTGAGATTAAATTTATTTTTAAAAAACACAAAAAACATTTTGTTAATCTATTCCTAACCAAATGAATTACCCTTTATTAACTAGATGAATGCATTTTGTGTTTCCTTATTAAAAAACCAATTAAAGGGTTATAATAATGCAGAAGATCTTAATAACCTATGTGTACACTAAGACTATTATGTTGGCTGGTGAATAACAAAAGCATATAGAAGGTCCTGTCTTTGGAGAACCAAACAGAAAACATTCATCATTTATTCTAAGTGGGCATAGCTACAGAAGCCATGGAAATACTAAGTTTATTGTCAGGAGCCATGTCGGAGGAATTGCAGCATCTTCCTAGGGCTGTGATCTGATAACTGCTTCAACAAGCAGTGGGGAAGCTAGAAAACACCAGTTGCAGTAGTGAGGTTATTTAGAAAAGGGTTCTAAGCATATAAAAACATTTTCATCTTGATAGCAGATATCAGTTGTTTTGCTGACATTTAAATCCTATCTAGATATAATGCCCAATACACAAAATAGTACTCAGACTAATAATCCAGAAAATGTCAAAATGTATAATTGCTTATTCTCAGTTGGATTTGGCATTTATCAAATATCAAAATACCTTTTGGCAAGTTGGCTCCTAAATCTCTAATATAAATTCACACAGTCACTATCAACGTTAGTTTCCTATTTTTTTCTAATCTGTTATATTAGAATCAGATTTGGCAGCCACTGTCATGAAATGACATTACCATACATTCAAATAACCTTTAAAAACACAAGTCTTAAATCCAGTCATCGCTTAGACAAGGAGACTGTTTTATACAAGTCTTTCCGATAGAAGAATGATGAGATTAGAAATCTGGCCACGAGACCATTTCTGAATACATGGTTAATTCTCTCAAAAGAAGAGAAATGCACAGTTTCTTGACTTTCTTACATATATATGGATTTTTTTAGTAGTGTAAACCTTTTTGTTGACATGTAGCCACACATAGAAAGAAGTGTAAACATAAAGAAATCATGAATATAATCTGTGTGAGTTTTGCAAACCAAGCCCACAGGTGTAGCAATACGCCAGCCTGTGTGTGGGATGCTTCCCAGCATTTCAGAAAACAACACTGCTGCCTGAGCTCTATGAGAGGGTAAGCTTCAAGATGGAAGACAGCTTATCTAAGAGAGAGAATTTTATGGCAGCATGGTGTGGCCCGGGGTATTATTGTCTGCTTTTATAAAATTATAGCACTGTGAGTAGCAAAGAGCAACAGAATGGACAACGTATTTTTGCACCCAGTTTACAAACCAAAACTGTAGCAGAATGCTTTGCCAAGAAGTTTTCTGTCCTGTGCAGTTTCCCTATGGTTACATGTCGCTTGAACTTCTGGAAACATCTTAGGACATAAAGGAGGCAGTGGCAGTTGATGGGATTTGAGCCCCTTTCTCCAAGCTTCAGACATATAGGGACAGACAAAGGGGCAGTGAATCTTTCTCTCTTTCTCTCTCTTCCTATCTTCAAAGGCTACCTACAAGAGTGGTGAAGATTTATCTCTTTATTTTTCTATCTTTTTAGAGCTAGAGGGTTAAAAGAGTTAAAAGTCAGGAATCTGTCACAGTGCAGGAACAAGAGAACAGGCTTCAGAATTCAGTTACAAGCAACACTCTAATGTGGGGCAAGAGAACAGCTTTCAGGGTAAGAGAACAGGAGTTTCCAGTTACACAAAACCAAGCAAACAAACGATGAAAGAAACAAACAAAGCCAAGAAACTAGAAGAGTGTTTAATGCAGAGGAGATTTTCTTAAATTTTGAGGAATATATGAGGACTGATGAATTAAATACACAAGGAAAGAAGGGTGTATAATATCAACCAATGTTGACTCTGGGTCAGCCCCAAAGCGCAGATGGCGAGGCTATAAACAGTTGGGTCATTGTAATCATTTCTTGATCAGTTGAAACTAAGTAAGCTGAAATATTACCCCCCCCCCCACAAAGCCTGCTGCCTGTCCTGAAATACTGGCAGTCTTTAAGGTCTCCAGTCCCACCTCTGAGGCTTCTGAAGCTTTCGACTTGCTCTCCCCAGGACTGGATGCCTGCTTTTGCTGTGAACAATTCCAAGCACCTCTCTGAGCCCAGAAGATGAGTCCTTGCGGTCCTGACATGTCCTGATCTGTGTGTAGGGGTAAATTGACCAAGACAGGAGATACTGACCATCTCATGAAGAAGGCACAGTGTCACCATCTGCTCAGTCTGGGATGTCAGTCTCAACTGCCGTGACCAAGCCTCTGCACCTACTCACTGAGCTCCGGCCTCTGACTGTACTCACTGGAGCCTGTATCTACTTCTTGGTCTGCCGCCTTCATCCCAAGAACAACCAATCTTGTTTTCTGTACTATAGACTACTTTTGCTTTTCTTTGACCTAGAACTCATAACATAGCCCAGGCTGACATGGAATCCTCTGGAATCCTCCTGCCTCAGCCTCCCAAGAACTAAGACTACAAGCATGGAACCACACAATTTGTTCCAAATATTTCTTATAAGCTGGAAGTTAGATTAAAGATTATTTTATAAAGCGATTATGACTTTTACATTGTATCTGTTACCTCAACATTGATTACATAAAGACTGATCATTGGGTTAAGAGAGTCACTCCTAAGCCTTTTCATTATAAAATTGTACATTCGTCTTTCTAAATTTCAATTAATCTAGAGGATAATTCCAACTATTTTTGTGTTTACAAAATAAATTATTTTAAGTAATATTAACATATGTCCTAGAAAAATGATCAGGGAAGGTTTATCTGTAGAATACATTTCCCCATCTTTAGTTTGTTAGCCATATTTCTTCTTCCTCTAAATATTCTCTGTCCACTACTTAATTCTAAGACCAAAATGGTGATAGAAAAAAAATGAGAACTTGGTAGAAAAGATTCCCTGGAAGAATTATATCACTAAATTCCTATGTACAACTCCTAGAGACTGGGGGAAGACAGACGTCTGGGTAGTAACCTTAATTCTGAATGTTATAAATCTCGGCTAGTTTGTGAACCCCTTTTCCACTTGTGGTTGTGTATTCCAAAAGCAAGATATTTTACAAATTTGTAATAACTTTACTACTAAAATTAGTTATTATTAGTTCTTCAAGAATGTCACCATCTGATAAGACCAACAGAATAATAGACTAGCACAGAGAAGGGTTTACGGTAGTTTCAGTAGTTTAAAAGAAGCCATAATAATGAGGCAAGATTCTGGTTCTGCCACTACATGTGAGCTACACAATTACGCTGTGTCAGTCCCTGAGGTTGTTTCATTGTCTCATGACGCACATTACTGGATCTCAAGGGTAGGAAAAAGCTAGGAGGATATTAAGCCAGAATATGAAGGATGAACATTCGCCATGTGCTCAGCAGCCTGGAAATTATTGTTTAATATTAATTTATAGATGATTGCTGAGCCAAAGGACATAATATCCATTATGGAAATGTTCAGTCATGGACGCGGTGCCCCAACACTTATTAATTTGAAGCTGAATATCAAATGACGTGCATCCCAAACTGAACATGTTCAAATAGACAAGCATTTTGTCTTTAAAAAGTAGGAGCAGCTCACCACTAGCACGTTAAGTTCCACAAGCACTTTCACAGAACACCCTTTTGTGTGAAGCACTGGGTTTTATAAAGTTGACCAAACAACCTTTTACAAATGGTAGCCCACGGAGCATAGAAATTATTTCTATTTCACACATGTTCCTAAGGTTCTGAAAGAGTCCTTGTCAGATAAAAATTGCCCTTGGTATTTCAAAAACCTGTACATTAACTGACTACTAGGGGACACTATTTGTTCCCCTTTCCCAGACCAGGGCTTATCTTCTTTTTCAGAAGCTAGCACAGTGTTTAGATGTCCTTAAACCTTGGATAAATACATGAGGAAAGGAGAGTATATACTATCAATCAACACTGACTCTGGGTCAGCCCCAATGCGCAGATGGGCCATTGTAATCATTTCTTGACCAGTTGAAACTAAGTAAGCTGTCCTAAGGTTTGGGTTCTTCTTTTATGAAGGCAACACTGCACAACTGTGAATCTCGTATGGGAAATCTGTGTGAAGAAAATACGTAGCCTAGAAGTAAGGGAAGCCATGGGATGCTTCATGTGAGGAGAAGGAGTTGGTGAGCAGGCATAGTCAGCTGTGGAACCTGGACTTTCTGGGACTTAGTTCTCGCTTATTTATTCTCTAGGGAGAAGCTGCCCATTCCTGAAATATTACCCCCCAAAACCTGCTGCCTATCCTGAAATACTGGCAGTCTTTAAGGTCTCCAGTCCAACCTCTGAGGCTTCTGAAGCTTTCGACTTGCTCTCCCCAGGACTGGATGCCTGCTTTTGCTGTGAACAATTCCAAGCACCTCTCTGAGCCCAGAAGATGAGTCCTTGCGGTCCTGACATGTCCTGATCTGTGTATAGGGGTAAATTGACCAAGATAGGAGATACTGACCATCTCATGAAGAAGGCACAGTGTCACCATCTGCTCAGTCTGGGATGTCAGTCTCAACTGCCGTGACCAAGCCTCTGCACCCATTCACTGAGCTACGGCCTCTGACTGTACTCACTGGAGCCTGTATCTACTGCTGGGCCTGTCATCCTTCAGTCAGTGATTCCTTGGATGCTCTGCAGTATAAACAATGGAAATACCAGCCTCATTTGTATTATGCCAATCACTCAGAACAGCAGGGCTGTTTGGGAGTATATGTCAGATCGTGTCTTCAAATCTTGAATGTGATTATGATCAAACCACACTTTGTGGAGGCTGGCCTATTCCAAATACTGCTAGGAGGAGAGAAGAGAGGTAAAAAATGCCCCTGAATCCCCAGAAATAAAGGATATCCAATAATCGAAGACCTAGGTGTTAACATTTTTTAATCCTGCATGGTACAAAGAGATACCTACTGATTAGGGGCTACTGTCTATAAAATATAAAATATTACATGTGATTCCAAAAAAATACCTAGAAGAGAAGCAGGTAAAAATGGAAATAAATCAATGGAGAGCAAAGACAATGTCGATTACACAGATGATGAGCAGAAAGTTTCTGTGGGGGAGAAGTCTTGTCTGAGGAGGAGATGAGGATATCATGCTGGACACCTTGAAGAAGAAAGCTCAAAATACTCCTTAACTAGAAAAAGCTGAAAACACATCTTTCCCTCAAAACACACAGAAAGTCAACTTCAAATGAATCAGGCACTTCAATGTAAAAAACAGAACTTTTAAACCTTTAGGAGAAAATTCAGGATAAAGTTTTCAGGCTCAGTGGCTTTGTGTGTGGAAACCACCCCATCCCTGCTGCAGAGGAGGAAAGAGATGAACAGTGCTCCAGGACATAAACCTCAGGGATGAGACTCACCTCCTGAGCAGGACAAAGCCAAGCTTTGGAGTAATTGGCTGCCTTCATTTCCCTTCCCTATATGAGTTGTTTCCTAGAGACAATGTGGAAGACAGGTCTTTTAGAATGTTAAGCCACTGCCTTTGACCACAGCTCTCTAAACAAAGCATAATTTAAAGGTTCAGTGTCTGGTTTCTCTTGATGTAACAGGCAGTCCTGGCTACTTACCAAACAAGCATCCCAGCACTTACCAATGTATCTCACCTCTTAATTGTTGCATGTAACAACTTATACATTTATAGATTCTGGATATATAAAGAATTTCCACAAATATATATGGACTGAAGCTTTTAAAAAGTAAAATGGGCACAGAAGAAAAGCACAAATCACCAGGTTAATGTAGGAAAAGTCAACTATCCTCATTAATGATCAAGAAAATGTAAATAATAAACTATAATGAAATTTCATTTCTCACATCAGACCGGTTAAAAAAGTGTTAGCTCTCTTCTTGAAATCTTGGGTGTGAGTCTAACTTTAAAAGTTTAGTTACAATGCCTGTTCACATATGGAATAATAGTAACTAGAGAGGTGGCTTGATGGTAAGAGAGTTCATTGCTTTCCTGGAGGACCCAGGGTCAGCTCCTCGCCCCATGACAGGCACCTCACTTCCACCTGGAATTCCAGCTCCTCTGGCCTCCATGGTACCTGCACTTAGGTGCACACATACACTAATAATAATAATACAAAATAATAGAAGTCTTAAAGCCTTGTTTGCATTGTTATTAGAAATACTTCCCCTTTTCTATATTTGACCATAACTAATCTTCTTAATTGTAATGGTTTTTACAATTTTAGACTGGATTTAAAAATTTTACCACTTTCCTTTCCATATTTTGAATAAGGAAATGTAATTTTATTCTTATGTATTGGATAATTTCGGCATACAATTACATAATTATTATTTAAAGATAAGAATTTCTGTTTTCAAATTAATATTCACAATTATATGTAAATGCTTAACATCTTGTTCACAAAAACATTTTTAACTTAAATTTCTCATCGTGAATATACCATTGATTTTATGAAATATTTAAAAAGATAGATTACTTTCCATAATTGAGTAATTATAAAAAAATTTATAACTAGTTTTAATACTTAATAAGTTTATTTTCCAGTAAATGACATTTTTAATCTTTCTGTTTTCAAATATGAGAAAAATTAGTGTGATGTAAGATATTCAAAGTGTAAACTAATTTAATAAGTATAATATAAATAAATAAAATTAAATGTTGTTACGGGATCACTTCTGAACTGTTATTAAGCAAATAAGAATTTATAGACCAATTCTAAAAACATACCCTTGTACTGTTTTCTCCAATGCGTGATGAATAAGTAAAAGAATTTCTAGCAAATGCAAAGTTTTAACTTTAAATTTTATTTAGGATTTGTGAGTGTTTGTAGAAGAAATTTATTTACATTTCTATAAAAACTTTTTAACTGGTACACAATTTTCACTATGTTAAAAGAATAATATGTCACAAAATTTGCCATATTTAGTTCATATATGAGGTTTTGTTTTTTTTGCATTTTTGAGATATGCACCATTTGCAGTGGTCTATCTTGGTTGTGCTTCAAGTTTTACGTTTTTATTAAGAAACGCAATGATCACCATCTTTCCATTTTCCTCTGCCAGACAGGTGATTCCGTTCCTGTGTTAGAGCTTTGTGTCTCTCTCAGAAACGCAGAAAACCGTCACGCTGCGCTCACTGCGTCCCGCGTCTGGACACACCAGGGAGTTCTGTAAGCGAGGCTGTTATCAAATGCAGAATCAATTCTGTGTAGAAATAGACTGAGGTGTGGGGTGTGAGGAAGAAAGAGTACCCACTGCATGGAAATTAAAACAGCCACTGCAAAGCTCAACAATGAAGCAGCTCAAATTACACTCCCAGGCAGAAGTACCACAAATGGCTCCTGGCTCACAAAGAAAATCAATCCAAGAAGATGTGCTGCTGATTTACATAGCTGATGTGGCTGAAAATGGGCCTGGGGAGAGCATAGCTCTTAGCACACAAAAAGGCAGGTGAAGAATTAGATCTGAATTAGGAGACGCCTAATGGAGACTGAGCTTTTCTGATTGAGAGTGATACAAAAGGGACCTGGACCTGCGGCAAGGACAGGGTCAGCCATCTGCCTGAGTCCCAGCCTGAGAGCTTCTCCAAGAAACCTCTAGCAGAAATGTAATTTAAGAAGACTTCTTAGGTCTGTAATGGGCACCCAGAGGTGATCATAAACTTGCAAATGAAGTCTGTCACTTGGTGGTGTCTTTTCACAGTCGCTGAGCAAGGTGTTATACAACTTCAGTACTCAATCAAAAAAGCACACTTTAATGTACCTTTTATTAATTTCACCGTTTTTTAAATTGTCTGAACTGTGCAAGTCCATGGCAATACACCACCCTGTTTATTGCAGCTCTTGTCTCCTCACTATTGCTGAAGGCCACATGAAGTAGCCTAGAAACTGAAATGTGCACTGTTGTTAAAGACACATGGGCAGCTTGTCTAGAGCAGATACCCCAGTAGCTTGCAGTGCACTCCAGATTCCTGGGAATGGGATATAGCTGCCTCTCATCCAGATTTTGAAAGTGTACATCTGTAGTTATATGCTGCTCTGTCAGCTCACCAAGAATGACACGGGGCATATTCGTTGCCAGATCTCAGCATAGGGAACCATCATTGTGGCAAGCACCATACTGGACAATGGAACCCTGAGTGTTCCAGCTCAGGTGTTTTTTATTGATACAGAACTCAGGTGTTCTACTAATAGCACGTGCAGATCATGAGCAATCAAATGTCCCTACATATATCCAACACCCGCAGACAATACAAAATGCCAAGACCCAAGCAGCCCTTTTCCCAACAGTGGCACAAAACAATTATTTTATGCATAACTAAAAATAAACTTCTACAACACACATCCACCCATGTGTTCATTGTCCTTTAGCCTGCTGTTTCCTTATTTTCTTCCTCTCTCTCTCTCTCTCTCTCTCTCTCTCTCTCTCTCTCTCTCTCTCTCACACACACACACACACACACACACACACTACACTTAGTCTATCAAAAGCCATAGTCCTTTTCCTCATCCTAAAGTCTTGGGACAAAAATTAAGAAGTTCCCACCTCTTACAAAATGAGGCTGAAATTCCACACCCGCGGGCTATGTCCTTATGACACAATAGAGACAATTCTGCTTTTTTCCAGTTTGGGTTTACATCCTCAGACCCAACTTATGACTTAGTAAACTGTTAGATTTCTCTATTATTTTCTTCATGTCTGAATTGTTAAATAGGCAACATTCACTACGGACATATTGGCCTCAGTACTATTGGCATGGAAGTCAAATCCTGTGATTCTTTGTTACAGCAGCTGTCTTGTGCACTGTAGGCAATGGCCTCCTCAGCCCCCACTAACTGTGCATTAGTTGTACCCCTTCCCTTCCTAGTGTAATGCCCCCAAAGTATCTTCCGACTGGCCAAATATTCCTGGGAGAGTCAACATCATTCAGTTGCCTCTCATTTGGACCACTGTTGTTTTATTTTGGAGAATGTCAGGTGCTTTCTAAAAGCTATTTGCCTTACAATTGCATGCTCTAGTCTTCTCTGTCTAGAGGTACATAGGTCTTATTATATGCACATTATATATGTTGAAGCACAGAGACACTAATAACTTTCCTGGAGGTTACAGCATTCAGAGGCTGAGCTTAGACAGCCAATTAGAGGCTACGTTCCAAGTAAGGACTTTTCCCTGTATGTGTGGAGCTGGAGAATACCATGGTGCCAGACTTACAGAGCCGATACGAGCGTTCAGTGATTCAGGGACCACAGAGCCAGCTGCCATTGTCGCCATTCAGGAGCACATCTTGTTCCTTTTGCCAGACAGAACTTCACACACTGGACCTCTGAGCCAACTGCTGCCTCATGACACCCTACTCTTTCCTTCTAAAGAAAAGAAGCAGCATCTCTGTTGGACTCCTTTTTCTATGTGATAAATGCTATTCAGATCAGGCCCCCATCCCATCAGTGGAATATGTAGAAGTTCAGAAGAAAAGGAACTCAGTGTAGAACTAGCTGTCCCACTACGGCTGTACGTGGTAATGACCTAATAAGTTTGGCAGTGTCTGTCAGAACCTGTGCTTTTCCAGAGAACATGTGTTGCGTGGATCAGAGTTATGTCTTGGGGATCAGAATTTTAGAAGCCTCCCAGGTAACCGTAAGAGGTAGTCAAAGTTTTGAACCACTTCAGATAAATTTTCCATATTAGCCTATTAGTCCCTGTGATTTTAATATAATTTACTCATCAAATTAAGGTGTATTTTATGTCATCAGAAAGTAACTAAAACTTTATTATATAAAAATAAATGATGATCTCTCTGCATACAAAAAGAGATAAATACAGGATAAAAGAATTGGAATGTAGATTTACGCTCTTCACAAACACTGCCAATTCCAGACGAAAAGCCCTTATTCTGTAGGCAAAACCCCACCAACAACAGACAAAAGAAGTTTAAGAGGTTAAAACAAATTAAAATACTATTTTAACGTATAAAAACAAGAAAGTGACTAAATAGAGCAAAGGTTATCTTCTGAAATTCTGTACTTCTTTCCATGAAGGTGGCTGTTGTGAGGTACATTGACAATGAAAAGCGTTTGCAGCGTGTGAGTCAATGAAAACAAATTGGTTACAAAATATTGTACATAAACCGTGCGTGTATCTCACTACTCACGAAGACGAGGCAACTTCAAGTTCAAGATCAGCCGGGGCTACACAGTCACGAGGGCAAGCGGGGAAGAGGAGGAGTGAGGGAAGAGCAAAAAATTAATGTACATAATTACCTTTACTTTTGAAAATAAAAACAAATATTCCTGGGGGTATATTTGAAGGATATTGCTGGATGGTGGAATTGAAACTCATTTTTTCTCTTTCTACTTTTTATTTTATGACTTTAGCAAAGAATATATATTATATATACGGCAAAGATATAATTTATACTGTTTTTAAAATTTAACTCCTGTTCTAATTTTGTGTTTATGAAAGTATTATTCTGGTGTAGGGTGTGGCAAGTTTAGTAAATCTACATCAAAGAGGAAAGGCTATTCTAATCGGCTTTAGTTATACCATAATATACTGAGTATATGCATAATATATTGAGTATATAAAATACTCATACCCGTTAAAATAGTATTTATATGCCTGGGGATGTAGCTTGGTGATACAGCCCTTGTCTAAGATGTGCAAGGCCTGGGATTCTAATCACCACACAGAGGTAGGGGAGGGAGGCAAAGAGGAAGGGAGGGAGGGAGAGAGAGAGAGAGAGAGAGAGAGAGAGAGAGGGCAACACACTACTACAGTCTTAAGGCTGAATTATGGCCACAACTACGGACAGTTTTATGATCAATGGGCCAGGGTCTTGTTCCCCATGCTCCATGGTGAGCCTCTTCCTAAACCACCCCCATCTCCTTGCCCATAGGCGCATATGCACATGGCTTCATGAATGGCATTTCATCTGAGGGCCTTGCCTCAACTACTATTCTCCTGGTTTGGGCCATTTGAAAATTCACAACCACTTAATCATGGGATAAAATTTGAGGTAGACCTAAGCTTTCGTGAGCCTGTTAGAGGAAGCAGTAGAAGCAACAGAGAAATGTTGGAACCATCTAGAGACTATCAGACTACAACAGTTAAGCTCTCTTTTTTGTCTTCCTCTGAGAGCGGATTCCTAATAAGACATACCAACAATGCAGAGCAACGCACATGGTAAATATCCAGTGACTGGGTAAATGAATAGGGCGAATGAACAGCTGAAAGCCATCTGTGCAGTGAAAAGGACTCCTACTGAGTTTAGGGCAGGTTCCTATGTGACTAAACTCATCTCTTTCCTTTTAGATTCAGACTCTTTCACAGGTGAGTGACCCATGGCTCCTGCGATCAGAAGCAATTCTCAGACTCCCACTCCATGGTTCATACGACAAGCCACGTGAAAATATCTCCTGAACAAAAAGAAAATGAAGGAAAGCTGACCTCTATGATATTTGATTTTGTGGGATGCTGATGTACTTTTATGTTCTATTATACAGAATGTGCC
This sequence comes from Cricetomys ansorgei, assembly GCA_026225945.1. NCBI lineage: Eukaryota > Metazoa > Chordata > Mammalia > Rodentia > Nesomyidae > Cricetomys > Cricetomys ansorgei. Next base: position 1,627,881 of record JAMJFZ010001097.1, on the reverse strand, counting down.
ATGACAACACATTAGAGAATTATAAACATCTTCAGTAAACCATTCAGTGTTCCCACTTCCCCATCTCTCCGAAACAAAGCAACTAGCTCTTACACACACACTATTCAACTATATCTTAAGACTTCAAAAGGGGGGGGCATCTGTCATTTTCCTTAGTAACCTCTTTATTTGTGAAAGTGGAATTAGGAGATTATTAATTTGATCTCAGGTATCAGAGCTTGTAAGTATCATAATATGTTATCATCCTGTTGAAAAACTCAAAAGTAATTCCCTTAATACATTCTTTCTAATCTCAGTCAAATCTAAAATTAATCATCTATAATTATAAAACCTAATTTAATTAAAACTAGCTCTTCACCATCTGGTCTTATTTGTATAAATTAAAAATATACCATTTCATAAGAAATTCCTCTATTTAACCAATTATGTTAAGCATAATTATTATGTAATTAATCTTAGTTCAAATTACATTTGTTGTCACTTGACAGAAAAGTAATTTATGTGATAAAAAACCAGTTGACCAACTAATTACTCTGCCAATTGGGGTGTTTTATCTAAATGACTCACCATTTAAAAAGTATATATATCTTAGAGGAAAATGTCCTTTACAAATAAGAGACTAGTTATTATCAGTGCAAAATAAACATAAGAGATAACATTTGGAGTGAATTATTATGTTTTGTGGTTTCAAGACATTTGGGTACATTAGTGAGCAAGGAATAAACTAATGATGGGAACAGACCAGACATTATAAAACTGAATGCAGTAAATAATGAACATTCGTAAGGAAACAAGAACTTGGTAAGAGTGTATATGCATTGCTCAGAAGCCTCCTGCAATAGTCTAGCTCCCTCTTTGTAACTGATAAACATAGAAAAGGCATCTACTGATCATAAAAGGTGCCTTTTGAGATAATGCTCATGTCTACGCATTGTCTTTAAAAGACCTACAGAAAAATCAATAAAGCTATTCTAAAAAGTTTGGAGTGCATGTTCTTCACTTGAAATCCTACCATTTGGAAGTCTGATCAATGAAAGAGTGGTGAGTTTCTTAATAAAGAGAAGGTGATTTTGAAGACAAAGTCATCTTGCTTGTAGCTGGCAATAAAACTAGGACAGAAAGTTAAGAAAAACAATGGAAGATTTGCATTGATACCACCCAGTACGGATGCCTAGGGTCAAGATAAGAGGGGAGAATGGCGTGTGTGTCCAAATCTACAATGCATTAGGTAGGACAAAGAAAAGAGCCGAAGATATAGCAGACACACACTGTTTCCCTCTCTGCTTTGTTTAGTTGATGCTACAAGCTGGGCTAAGGTGAGCACTCAAAAATTATTGTTTCTGTTGAACAGGCCCCATGAGAAGATAAGCCATTCTTTTAAAGTTCTTCACCCTCCTAATTAAGGACAAACACAACATGGCAAATTTTTATAACTTCAGCATCATTTAAAATATTTTATTAATTATTTGAGAATTATATTTGTGTTTTGATTTTCACCCTTGTCCTCCAACTCCTCCTAGACCCACACACCCCTTTTCTGTCTAATTTGTGCTGTCCATATACTCTTGGTTGTGTGGCTCTCTGCTGGAGAATGATTGACCTGCTAGGAGCTCAAATAAAACGGACTCTCTCTCTCTTAGAAGCAATTGCCAACAGCTCTTCAACTAGAGATGGGACTTCATGCCCACTCCCCTCTGCGTGCTGGGGTTTTGTCTGGCTTGAACTTGCACAAGTATTTGTGCGTGCTGTCACAATCACTGCAAGTTTCTGTGTGTAACTGCTTGCTGTCTCTGGAAAACAGCTTTACTGTGGTCGTCTACCACTTTCTCTGGCTCTTACAGTCATTCCATCCCCTCTTTCCAGATGACCCTTGAGCCTTCACAGGAGAGAGCATGATATACATGCCCCACTTAGGACTAAGAATTCTGCAGTCTCTTAATCTCTGTATCCTGAGCAGTTGTGGGCCTCTATGTTGATTGCCATCTACTGCAAAAAGAAGCTTCTCTGACGGTTTTAAGTCATAAATTATATGAGGTTATAGTATTTTTTATCATTGTTTCACCTCCTGAAGTGGATGATTACACTTGCAAATAAATGTCTTGATCTTAGAAACATACGTTGTTGCATTTATAGGTAAATGAGGAACAATTTTGAAAAATCACCTATCTCCCAAATTGTTAAGAATAAAACTATATAAAACCAATGCATCTAAAAGTGATGAAGGTAGCGTTGGAGTTTTTTGTGCTGTTTAGAAAAGATTTCTAGATAAAACTGGCAACCAATAAAGACAGTAACAGAAAAACTCTTGCGTCTGGAAACCTAGCGATTGTGATCAGTGCACTGTGCTAAATCACAGAAGATTTTAGCTCTGCCACTGGAACGCTGCCTTCATTCCCCAGCTCAACCCCAGCCAGGCTCCGTGATAGTGTGCATGGAGTTCTATAAGATGTCTGGGAAAATAGAGCTGTATCAGTGAAGGTGTGAGCTAGGAGGGAATTTGAAATAAAGACCACAACAGCTGATGCTTCGTCTCTAGTGGGAGCAGAAAATGTTCAGGTTTTTGTTTTCTCTGTACATGTGTCCCTGCAGTGAGGCACAGACCCCCACTCTTCCACTGACTTGAGTGAAAACCAGATGGCACCTCTCAGACGGAATACCCATGACTACAAAGGTGGTACATGGGTCAGTGCCAAGATGATCACTTACATGGCATCTGCAGATGGTGATCTACCACATCCTGAGGCAAGAATAATGAGAACAGCATCCACTTCATCATCATCTGAATACCCAAACAAACACCAGGGAAGTTAATGAAAACAGCACCAGGGCATGTCCCAGAGGAGGAAGGCTTACCTGAATCTAAAGAGAACTGCAGCAAAACATATGCAAAAGACAAAGCTTTGCTTTTAATTGAGAACAAGAATGGTGGATTTTTTTTAAAGCATCTGGGAAACTATAAAGCACTATACAAAAGAAAAGAATTCCTTCTGCCCATGAACTTAGTAATGAAAATCAGCATGCTTCTTGGACATTACAGCAGTGTGTAGGGTCTCTAAAATTACTAATAAAAGGTTTTCACTGGGACGACCAAGGTGGATTTCATGTTCCTTCAGAAACTGAAATGACAGTTTCCATAATTTATACTGCCAGTACGAAGGGTAAACAGAAAGTGTGATTAAATAAAGCTCGGTTATTACAGCTGTTACTTCTGGTTCTGAACCACAGTTTGATAAATTAGCAAGGTGGCTGCTAGGTTCATCATAAGTAGCATAATCATTCTCTAACTTTCCTGAAATGACAAATTTAAATGCAGGTTTGGTATCTAGGGCTGTTTTGTACGTATCCTCTGCTTATCAACAATCAACCTTTACCACAGAGAAAGAAAAACGGAACTATTAGGTAGATTGATGGAACCATGGAAGGCAGGATGAATGGCTGGATGAAGCCACAGCCAAGAAGATGACTAGAAGGAAGGGTGGATAAGTGAAAGAGAAGAGAAAAGGAGTATAGATATGATACATAGAAGCATGAGTGGTTGGAAGGATAGGAAAAAGCTAGGTCTGACCTTCAGCAGCACAGTGAAAAGCCTTTCCCATCAGCAAAACACAGTTATGTGAGAATACAGTTCTCAAATAGATGGTTGTTTTATAATTATAAAGTTGAATGAATTGGAGCACTGCATAGATGGCTCAGTAATTAAAAATGCTTACTGCTCTTGCAGAAAACCCATGTTCAGATCCTGGAACCCATGTTGGACAGCTCACAATTTCCTAACACACACACACACACACACACACACACACACACACACGTAAAATTAAATTAGATCAGAAAAAAAACCTGAATGAATAATTAGTTCAACCAAGGCAAATCACTAGTTTGAAAGAGGTTCTTTTCAATTCATTATTTCAATTTCCCTGTCCTTGATTTTCCTTTAGTCACATGTATACATATCTTTGTGGAAAGTTCTAAATCAGTATTTTAATTTCATTATCTTAGTGATTCATTAACTTCTTTGTTCACTTTTTTCTATTCAGCAAACATTGGGTCTCCATTCTATGCAGGTCAGAGAAACATTATCAAACATGCAAGATTATTTCTTGCCTGAATAGTTTAGTTCTAGTGTGAGGACACTAATCAAGCCATCAGAAACAAATGCTTGGTAACAAGGTGTGTTGTCATGATGAAGGAGCATGTGGAAAATTGAAGGTGGTGACAGGTTTTTGAGAAATCTCATTGAGTCATTCCACTCAAAAGTAATCAAATGCTGTGTGTTGAAGTAAGCCTTTGTTTGGTAAGCTAAGTTCTCACACCAGTTCTGAGACTCCCCCTTCCCATTGTTTTCCCTTCTTTTAATGGTTATGCAGAAAAAGCCTGGATTCACAGGGCTAGAAGCATGGCTGGAATCTAGTACTGAGTCTCTTGGTAAATGCTAGCCACCTACCTCCCAGGAACTCATGCATCAGCTGTGGAAATAGCCATCTTTTCACAGAACTGTGAGGCTAAGTAAGATAAAGTGTGTTCTGGGGCTGTGAAAAGCAATAAGCTACCACAAGGTGCGTGGGAAGTACTCAGAGGTGGCTGAACCCTTTCCACTGCCTTTACTAGGTCTGATTACGTAGTCTTCAGACTTAAAGACTACTGTATTATCAGTAGTCTGTAATACTCAACAAGTTTAATGTCCCGCATTCTCCTGCAAAAAGATTTAAAAGGTCATTTTTATGTAGAATAAGCAAAGATTAATGGAATAGTTATACTAATTCCCTTAGATTATTCCCTGCCTGTTATTTTTTTTCCCCTCCTGGCTAGTGGTGGATAAATATGGCATCTAGTAATAGCAGGGTGCTGGCTAGCATATGTAGCCCTTTGTCACAAATATCAAGGTGTCTCACCTAACCCAGCCTTCAGCAGAACTACTTGCTCTATTTCAATGATACTAACAACCAGTGGAGAGCCTTTTGTTCAAGACACAAACTACACTACTGCAGTTGGGAGCCCAGAGTGAAAAGCTGACCCTATTTCCCTATTGCTAGAATATAATTCAAACTCAAAATATTGGCCCAGCCATTCTTAACCGCACATATTCTTCACTGACCCTTCTCTGCATTTGTTCATGAGATTCACAGAGCTGTCTTTGGAGACAAACCCATTTATCACATCATGGAACTCCATTTTATCATACTAGAGCCATCAAAATGGTACTTTTGAATGAGCCAGAGTAAATGAGATTAACAAACGAATCTTTCATTTGATTGTCCTAATAAAAAAGCCAAAATAGAGCTGGGGATGGTGGAGCATGCCTTTAATCCCAGCACTCGGGAGGAGAGGCAAGAGAATCTCTGAGTTCGAGGCCAGCCCAGTCTACAGAATGAGTTCCAAGACAGCCAGAATTACAACAGAGAAACCCTGCCTTGAAAAAATAAATAAAATAAAATAAAATAAAATAAAATAAAATAAAATAAAATAAAATAAAATAAAATAAAATAAAATAATAAAATAAAAATATGCCTAAATTTGCAATGAAGAACTCTTAGCTAGGCACTTCTAATTCACACATTTCCAACAGAAACTCTAACTCATGCATTTTTCCAGTCTACACTAGCTCAAGGTTTTCAATCCTGCTGTGTATGAAGGCAGTCAATATCTAGTACCCTCCCATGGCCTTCTATTGTACCATCCCCACAGGATCTGGAGTTCTTTGGAACCACAATAGAGACACATTCCCTAAATAACTACATCTTTTAATGAAACAAGAGAGTGACCACAGGCACAGCAGGAAGAGATGGGTCCCACTGCAAGCTTTTCCCTTCCTTTATGTTCAAGGGTGCACTGCCATCCAAGCAGGAGGCCCAGGCATTGCTCAGTACTTAGAAGGAAGGTCCCAGAAAACTGTCCCAGGACACCAAGTGCAGAGACCAGAGCTCCCTGTGTGAAATGGTGCTGTGTTTGCACACACTCCACACAGCCTCCCATAGGCATATGTCATCTCTAGGTCCCTAACCACCCAATGCAATGGCAGTAGTTGTTTGGTATTGTTTGGAGAATAACAACAAAGAGACTTCTGCCCACATTCAGCACCGATACAGTGTTTTTCCTACAGTTGAGAGGATAGGCGGAAACCCTCGGATACGGACAGCCGACTGGGTAGGTCGAATGGAGGAGCTCTGAACTCTGTGCTGATATATGCTGCGTGAGAAGGAGGTGGATGCACAGAGATCCCCAAGCAGCAGCAGTTCCTTCTGACCATGCTCTGAATACAGGGAGAGAATGTAGCCTTTATCTGAGCCTCCATGTCTCCCTTTCAGGGTGCAAAGAGCAACAGCAGCAGCAGCAGCAGCAGCAGCACAAAGGACACTCGGTCCTCTGCACAGAGATGCTACAGAACGGTTAGTGTCCTACAGCAACTCCAAGTATTAACACTTCAGTTACCTTGGAGCAGTCTCTGCAGTTATGTTGGAAAATAGCCACTGTTGGTTGCATTCTTTTAAACTCACATATGTGTGTGTGTTGGGAGGGGGGACGGTGTTGGTGGCAGCAGAGGCCATAAGAGGGGTAGGATCTCCTGAAGCTGTAGTTAAAGGCAATTGTGAGCCATACCATGTGGTTTCTGGGTATCAAGCATTGGTCTTCAAAGAGAACAGTCATACTCGAAAATCTGAGCCACCCCTTCAGCCTGAAAGCCTTGTTTCTATGAGAAAATATGATTCATGTTTCAAAACTAGTTTTGTAAATTGAAAATCATCTTAAAAATGATTCCCATTCAGGGTGAAATTAAACAAGTGCTTGATACAATTGTGAGCTTTCTTGTGCCTCACATTATCTCTCAGAGTTGTTTTCAGCCATACATTTGACTACAAAGGCTAACTTCTGGGCAGATGAGATGGTTCAGCAGTTAAACATACTTGTTCTACCAGAGTCTATAGAAGCTAGAGGATCCAACACTCTCATCTGGCTTTCACAGACTTGTACATAAGCGATAAACATTTACACACACACACACACGCGCGCGCGCACGCACACACACAGAAAAGTAAAAGAATAATTCTTAAAAAAGTCAAAATTCGAACCTTTTATTCTATGAGCTCCCCTCTAAATGCTGTTAGTTGATACACAGATAATTTAGGGCACTTGAGACACTGTGCTATTTGTCATAACCTGAAATTTTCCAGCTGTGAGAACTGGGAACCAGTTATTATTTCTATTTTTAAACGAGGAAACTGAGGACCAGAAGTTTGACTTGCTGAATGTCATGTGCCCTATTATGGAGTAGAACTGGATGCCTGCCACTGCCTGGTGGCAAACCCACGCAAGTTTTTCTCAGAGACCCCTTCTATTGCAAGAGGCTTCTGAGAGGGCATGAGAGATAACAAATGGGACTAAAAGCAAGTCCTTAACCATTTTTCTAGCCAGGAAGCTGTAACAGGCTGCTTCCTTAACTAGTTTGGAAGCCTTTCCCTGTCCTTGTTACCAACACTTGGCTTACACTTGAGCAGTCAGCAGCTTGCCTTTGATGCAGAGCTCTGGCATTTTCTGAAGGCACAAGCATATTCTCAATAATGAACTATTCAAAAAAGCATTTGAACCAACAATGTAGGGTTGTAAACCAGGATCTAAAAGCCGTTTGCTTCCCTTTGAGCACTGTCCACATCCTTCTCTGGCTAACAATGAGCAAAGAAAATAGAAATATTTGCTACTAGCTACTACACAGAATGATCCTGGCAGACATGGATCCCAGGGTGAAAACCAAAGAAAGCAGCACAGACTGGTGTAAGAGGGTCGGGTGAGCAAAGGTGCTGTTAGTGGGATTGATGAGCCCCAGATCTGACGTTTATTTTATTAACAAGCAGTCACACTCCTAAAGAGGATTGAGGGAACAGAATCTATAAGCAATAAGAATATTGTATCATCAAATCCCATTATTTAAACAACGCCATCAGTAACATTTTTACTACTTTCTTTTACAACTGATTTTTGCTACTTTTATGTTTTACAAATAAATGCCAATCCTCAGCCTTCGTATCCATGGAATTACTAGATATGGGATTCAGAATCCTTTGAAAAACACATCTTTTAAAAATCTTTGTATATGTTCATTTTAAGCGTGGAGAGTAATTAGTTCTATGGTGGAACGTCTGTGTACTTCGGAGGTTTCTTAGAAAACTTTAAGCTTTTTATTTTGTCACTTCATCCTCACTGACCTCGTTGTCACCACCACCATTTGAAAATATTGCTAACGAATCCTTTTGAATATTTTTAAATAAAAAATAGTTTTTAATAAGTCAAATTTATCATCCTTATTAATCTTTTAATATTTTATATATATTTATATATATATATATATCAGGCACCAGATAAACAGTGGTTTGGTGAGTGGAAGTTGATGCTACCTTCATAAGTAAGAACATTCAGCATTCGGTCAGTAAGTGTCTGTATCATTCAGACTGGGGGAGATGCTGCAGCCAGAGAGAACAAGAAGAATATTGTCATCACCAGAGCTTCGAGGGAGTGGTAACAGTGGTAAGTCACTGCAAAGGCAGAATAGATTTGATAATTGGGGGAGAAATCCAGGACAATCCATCATTTTCGAGACTGGTGACTATGAAAGGGAAGACAGTGTCAGACTAACAAGAGTTAAGGAGACTGAGCGGAGGACAGGGTGTGATGGGAGATAATTATTTGTCAAACTCTGAGGCTTGAGTGCCCATGGGACGCATGGTTCGGAGTCCCAGCAGGCCCTCCAAGGATGGAGTGTGAGCCATCTTCACTAAGGCATCTGAAATTCTGGGATTATGCGAGGTGATTAGAAGAAAGAAGATGGAGAGAAGTGGTAGTCCCGGGGAAATGATGGGCAAGGACCAGAGAAGGGGCAATTGAGAGGAAGGAGGATAACCTATAAAGCCCAGGGAGGCAGCCCACAGAGGCAGCCATGCCCAGGAGATGCTAAACACCCATAGCCAACAGGGGTGCTAGAGAAAAAGTTACCAAAGGAAGTCCTGCACGGCAGTCTCCAAAGATCATGCAAGTAGAGAACCAAACACACCAGGGCAAAAGATTTCAGGTCCCTCAGAGGCTCTGAGATGCTGGGCCATGTGACCCAGCGTCTTCAGTCACCATCACCTTTCAACGTGTTGCTACCTCATCCTTTTTACTATTTTTGACAAAAGGTTTCTCTCACAATCTCTTTAAAACTCTCTTTTTCATTGTTTTCAGAGATTTCCAGGTTGGACGTTCTTTTCTTGTAGCCTTGTACAGTTAGTTCTTCCTCCCCAGTCTCATGACCAAGGTTGTCTGCCGCACCTTATTTCTTCTCTAGCAATCTCCAATCTGCTCTTTCCTTTCTCCCTAGACCACTCCCTGTGAAAAAGCCTGCTCAGCTCTCAGGGAGCAGATTCTATTTGCAGCCATAACTCGGTTTAGGTCTGGGCTTAATGTTAAAACTTACTCTTGATCCTGTATAGTTTAGCCTAGAAGCTCTAGAACAGTAGTAACAATTATTGACCTTTCTAACCATCCCATTTTCTCTTCAGGCTTTTCAGATAAAATGTAATAATATGTATTTGCTAAGATTTAGATAAATGCGTATATATAGGTGAATTAATGTCAAGCTTTGTGACACGGCATGTTTTACCTCTCTAGATGTAACTTCTTAAAAATTATTTGTTGGCTAATAATGTCTCATCATAACATGATCAAATTTTATATAATTTATCCACTTTAATAAAGAATAAACGATGAACATGCAATTACAGCAAATAGAGAATATCAGTCAGTATTGACTTTATGATTAGTTTTATTTCCTTAACGGTACACAGACTGTACTGCAACTGGAGTAATTCCAACTTGAACTTTCTCTTGCTTAAAAAAAGTCCTTGGACTTTATTTTTAAATAAATTGGTTTACTCCTGCATGTGTGTGTGTGTGTGTGTGTGTGTGTGTGTGTGTGTGTGTGTTTGTGTGTGTGTATAAATAACCTTTCTCCAGATTTTGGTAGTCTTAGGCTAAGACACAAGTAATAATTATTAGATATGTTCTCAATAGGAAATACAAAATGTTCGAGTAAAAGAAGAACTAGGTGTAAATTCACAATTTGTTTGTAAATTTTCTCTAGGGAGAATTTCAAAAATGTACACTCTTTCTACTTTGAATTTTCACTTAACTGTTGTATGTGTTGATTTTTTTTTAACTTGTAAAGTTTAAAAAAAAATCCTTACTTTTGCATTCTTGGAAATAGAGTGGAAACTTGATAGTTTTTTCAATTAGTGGCACAATTAATTTTAGGCTAATTATGGCAACAAGATTTTCTGAAGGATAACTTGCAGAGTGGTAGTCATTGGTTCATGGTTTATGCTTAGCATAAGCTTATGAATTTGAAATAAACCTGGCAAAACATGTTAGGAGACAAAGCTCTATTATCACCCAGCTCTAAGCTATCATTTATTCACTGGGAAAAAACTCTGGAAGATGCTTGCCAACAAACCAGATGCCACCATCACTAGACAATTATGTTCCACAGCTTGGCACCTGGGGCCCACAGCCATCATCCAAGGAGGAGGAGAAATAAAAAGTAGAACACTCTGGCAGACTTGAGACTAAAGGATTCCAAATGGTTCATGGTAAAACTGGAGGCTGAAGTGTTGCCTGCTTCGTTCCCTGTGAAGAGATATAAAGAACCCAGGCTGTTGCGCCCTGCATGCTGAGGGTGTCAGTCCTGAAAAGACACCAGAACCCAGCAGCCCTCCACTGTGCACGGGCTGAAGGGGAACTGGCACAGCTGCCTTCTGCACAGGCTCTTATTGCCTCTCCTTCTGGGAGAGACGACTAAGAGGACCCCGGTTCTTCCTTCATTGGCCATTTTTAAGGACTGAAAAGGAGTTAGGAGTGCTGGTTTCACTGGTGTGCTACCACAGTATATAGACCTCCCCACAAACTGTACTTTCAAAACCTCTCTTATCTGAGGAGTAATTTACAACTAAGACACCAGAGATCTGCCTGAACTTCCTTTTTAAAATACATTTCAATTTAGAACAGCCATTTTATGATATCAGCATCATTAAAGAACCTAAGATATCATTTTTTTTTACTTTTGTGTGACCTAGATCCAAGAATCAAAGAAATAAACGAGATTTGAAATAAGAAACTCTCTTTGAGTTTATCTTACCGTTTCTCCATACTAGCATGTATACACAGAAGCATGTGTGCATGCATCAATTTACTTTACTTTAATGCAACACTAGATGCATTGGCACAAGCTACAGCCAAACAGATGAAACAAATACCTGGTTAGATAAGAATAGCTTTTCTCCATCATTTCCTTCCTTTCCAAGACACAGATCCTGAATGTCAGAAAGGAGAAGGTAAAATAAACTAACAATCACGTTGTTGTTCTTAGTAAATGATTATCACATGGTTCCATGTACAAAACAGCTTTTCATAAAATTGAGAAAATATTTTGTTAGCTTTAAATAGCTCTCAATATTTTGTTTCGGTAGAGCTATTTTTTCTAAATAAACCTAAAAATTTACAATAGTACTTTTCCATTAATGAACCTTACCATAATTCTTAAATTATTCTGTTTTCAGGTTAAGAAGAAAGATTTTTAAAGAAATATGTGATGTCTATCATTCCAACCATCTAGTTAATTTATATACATTAGTCCATAGACATACTATGTATAAACCATTTAACTATTTAAATAACATTATGTATTGTATATTAATGTATCTAAAGGTTATGGTTTCACACTGTGTTTTTCCGTCTTGCGATAATCATGATCATTGCTTCACAATGAAGGAACACAGTACCTTGTTTCTGAAATGCCTTGCTTCTAATATAGTCACTTTCAGATGGCTTGCTTTGTGCTGTTTTACCAAGCGTTGGTGACTTCGGCTATATTTCTATTGCTGTGAGAAAACATCATGACCGAAAGCAACTTGGGGCAGAAAGAGTTTATTTCAAGCTTACATCCACATCACAGTCTACCATCAAAGCAAGTAAAGGTAGGAACTCATGGCAGGAACCTGGAGGCAGGAACTGATGCACCAGCCATGTAAAAGCACTGCTTACTGGCTTGCTTCCCATGGCTTTCTCAGCCTGCTTTCGTATAATATCCGGACCACCAGCTCAGGGATGGCACCTCCCACTCTGAGCTGGTCCTTCCCACATGCTCAGGGACGGCTCCTCCCACACTGAGCTGGTCCTTCCCACATGCTCAGGGACGGCTCCTCCCACACTGAGCTGTCCTTCCCACGTGAATCTTCCCACAGGTCAATCTGGTAGAAGCATTTTCTCAACTGAGAGTCCTCTTCCAAAATGACTCTAGTTTATGTCAAACTGACATAAAACTAGCAAGACAATGATCTCTTTTTTGTTTATCTCTAAGATCTCATATTAATATCACAATATAAACATAGTATAACTCTAAAAGTACTATAGTCTTCAATTTTCTGATATTTTAAAAGGTCAGTCTCTTTAAAATATCCAAAATCTCTTCTAAAGTCCAAAGCCTTTCTAAAACATCTAGTGTCCCTAAAATATTACAGAAAAGAGGGCGGAAAGACAGTAAGAGCCAGAACACCAGGAAGTCTGCTGTGAAACAGACTCTCTTAGAATTGGCTGCACAAACAAGACCAGAGCAAAAGCAATATTTATGGACATGTTAATGTGGAAGGGGAAAAATTTGAGATCCCATTCCTAAACAAAGGACCACAGGCAACTATTAACTTCTAGGAGGAGAATTAGCTTCTCCTGGGGAAAAGCCTCCTTATTGGTTATCCAATGAACAGTGGTCAATCTTGAAACCATATACACACAAACAACATAAAATGGACTTAGTTTGGTGCGTGTGTGTGTGTGTGTGTGTGCACGTGCGCACGCACATGCACACGCGCATACACATACGTATGTATGTATGTATGTATATATAATAAAATCAAAGAAAAAGAGGCTATCAAATTCAGAGTGGGGACACGGGAAGGGTTTGAGGGAGGGTAGCTCGGAGAGGTTGATGGGAGAAAAGGCAGAGGAACCCGATGTAATTCTATTTTAATTAAAACATTAAAAATAAAATAAAATATCCAAATTCTCTCCAAAATTATCCAAATTATCTCTAAAATTCTAAAATCTCTTAACTGTGGATTCCTGTGAAATCAAAAATAAGTTAAAATACTCCAGTCACAATCTGAAACAAGAAAAAACCAAACTCCAACAATAAATAGCCCAATGTCCAATGTCTGTGATTCACTCATGATCTTCTTGGCTCCAAAGGTTTTGAACATTCTCACTTCTCCTCTGCTATTCACAGCACACATAGTTTGTCTTATAGGCTTGGGCCAGCTCTGCTCCACACCTGTGCTGTCCTTGGGGATGGTCCCATGGTACCAGCATCACCAAAATGCTGAGATCTCCATTGCAACTAGGCTGAACCTTCAACAGTAGACCCTCTTGGGATCACTTCAAGGACTCTAACCTGCCACATGGTGCCAAGCTTCATCCTCTCTCCATGACCCCTTCAATACTGGAGTTTCCACTGCAATAGAGGCTACACCTTCATTAATGGCCTCTCCTAGCCTCTCATGTACCAGGCCTGCTTGGTTGCTCTCCGTCGCCCCTTTATGCCTTTAAAACAAATATCACCCAGGAGACTCTTACATATTACCAAGTTCAGCTGTCCAGCATGAGGTAGCCTTAGCCCTATTTGGACCACAACTTCTGTGTGCTGACCCTGAGGAAATGCTTCCCAATAGGATTGGCCTCAATGATGCTGGTCTCTTATTAATCAGAGCAGATTATTCAGTCCCAGCAGACAAGTACTGATTGTCCTAGTAAAACAGAGATTTCATTTTGGTTGCTCCTAATTCAAAATATCAGCGTCCCCATCGTGTCTCTAAGGGACTCCCAAACCTCCCTCTGGAACTTCACAAGACAGGCCTCCACCATCTGTACTACTCTCACCATATTCTTCCAAGTTCCCACAACAATTCACGAAGCTCTGAACACTCGTGGCTTCTCCAGCAGAAAATTATAAATTTTAATTATAAATTAAATTTAAAAAATTATAAATTTCTGTCTTAGGGTTTCTATTTCTGTGAGAAAATGCCAAGACCAAAAGCAACGTGAAGAGAGAAGAATTTATTATAAGCTTACTGTTCCATACCACAGTCATTATTGAAGTAAGTCAGGGTAGGGACTCAGGGCAGGAATCTGGCTAAAGTCAAGAGCAAATGCAGAGACCGTGGAGGAGTGCTGCTTATGGTTTGCTTCCCATAGCTTACTCGGCCTTTGTTATAGCACCCAGGACCGCCTGCCACCTGCCTAGGGTTTGTACCTCCCACAGTATGCTGGGCCCTTCTGCACCAACCATAAATCAAGAACATCCTCACAGGCTTGCCTACAGGACAATTAAGAGTTCCTCTTCCAAAGTGGTTCTGGCTTGTGTCAAGTTAACATAAAACTAGCCAGAATGTTTAGAAACAAGACAATGAGCTACATGTCCCTACTGCCCTTACTTCCTCCTGCTTCTTAAGCTTTTGTTCCTTCCCGACAAGCTTCTAAACCATTGCTAGAGAGATCATTGCTTTGTTTTAAACTGATAACCATGAATTATATCACAGTTTCTTAGTCTGCTTGTGATGTGAACAAACATGATTCTCTGATGGTCGTAAACATTGATGCTCCCAGCCTGTGTCACTCTTTACTGGTAGGAGATTGCGATTTAAGGGACAGAATATTAACTGAAGTTCCGAAGTCTCCGCTTGTGTTTCCAGATCTGCACAGTCAAGTAGAAAGCGTCTTTGTGCATATGCGTGTCTTCAATGTCCATAGATACCGATTAGCCCTGTCAATATAATGAACCACACTTTTGGGCCTGTGGAGACCTGTGTAAACAGAGAAGGTACCAACAGCAAATGACAGGTCAGTCTCTGGGTTTGACTACTGAAGTCTGGTACACCCTGAAAATTGTCTGTCCTAGTTCCAAAGTGTCAAGGAAAATGCCTGGAGCTAATGGCCATATGATGATCAGCTGCAGCAGAAATCTTCTGGGAGTGGATAGAGAAGTAAAGAAACAGTTTCTCTCCTCTTCAGCGGTGGTAGGAACTCTGTGATGGTCTCTCAAGGTCAAGGAGAGAACTGAAGTGGGTGGAGAATTTCTGCAAAACACTTCAAGGCCTGTTGAAACTGAGAAGGACATTCTTTCATAATAGCGTGTTCAGTATTGTAGAAGTTCTGGCAAAGATTCTTGATAGAAATAATGACTTTGATTGTTGTATCTCTGATAGTCAAGAAATGGAAGGACAAAGTAAAATAAAAAGATAGTCATGTCTGGTGGCTCTAGAAAACCAGCAGATATATCTTTGATTTAGGAAACATCTGTGCCTAGCCTGAGGATCCATAATCGCTTTCTTCATATAATTTATACTCCAAAGTACTCACGATCCCACTCCATATAGTCAGCATTTTAGGGAGAGGAAATTCAAAGTAAAGCATTAGAACCCACTGTATGGTACAAAGTTTCCTAGCGTTAGAAAGATGACTTTCTCAATTTCTCCATTTTTTTACGCTGAAAAGGGGAAGTAATTAGTATAAAAGAGGAGATTCTCCCCAGTGTGCAGCAAAGTGGCAGAAAGCAGGACATAGGGGTGCTTCTATCTCTGCTGTTGCCTGTAGTACGACATTCAGGAAAGTGATATCAGTATCTCCAGATCCTTATTTGTTGCTATGCAAAATAAAGAGCTCATTAAATCAATCATTTGAAAGCCATTGGCTAGGGATTCACTAATTTGAGGTGCTGTCATAGGCTCTAGGAATAAAAAGCCGTATGATGTGTTTTCATTTTGTTAAATGAGAGACAGCCATGAAGGAAGTGAAAAAACTCTGACCAAGTACAAGGAAGAATAGAAACTCTCATGAAAGAGCCCTGAGAGACAGAAGCACCTGAGAGGGGCATGCCAGTTGGACTGGCACAGAGTGATCTCTACAAGGTCAAAGCTTTCATCAGATAGGGTGTTTCAGGAGGAGGTAACTGGAAAGTAAGCCAGATGATGCAAGAGGAATTCTCTGTACCAGGAGCAATCAAGGGAGGCACGCAGATGTAACACATCTTGTCTAATGGGGCCATGGGGTCCCCATGTAGACAGAGAAGCTGGGATCTGAAGGCGAATACAGTAAGGCGCTTGGCGTGGAGCCTTTAGTCTGAGTCCTACCTTCCAACATGGCCCAGCACAAGAGATTTATATCATCACTTTAGCAAAACAAAAGACAATAAAACAGGACAATCATCAATCAATCAATCTAATCATGAAGAAGAAAGGAGTGGAGAAGACTTAAAAGAAAGAATTAAAAGTTACTCTTACTCTACCCACAAACCCCATTGAACTGTCCCAGTAATTGTCCCTACCGAAAGCAAATGCTAAACATTATATTCCAGGTGACACTACCCATTACTACCTACATGGGACGGGACCAGATAGATGCACTTGCTCTAACTTGACTTACACAAAGAGACTTAAAACCATGTTCTATATTGAGAGTCTGCATTGGCAAAGTATCAGGTATTGAGAGAGATATAAAGAAATAGAAGCCCTTAGTCACTACAGTCAGAAACGTATGTTGGTAAGCCACCGCTGAAACTTGGTAATATTTAGTAAATTAGCACATACCCAACAGACCCATCCCTATACATGTGAAACAGGAAGTGAAAGCCGCTAGTCAATAAATGAACATACGTGAGGTTGTTTACTGGAGCATTGTTTTAAAAACAGGAAGTTGGATGCAGCCCAGATACCACTCACTGTGAGAATTCATTAAGTGAAATGTGAGGGAGGCTTTCAGCAGGCAGAACTAAGTGTGAGCAGACAGACATGAAGTTTAAAACAGAGGTGAGAGAAAAAAAAATAGAAAGAGTTATAGTGTAGTTAACCCATAGCTTAAATGGAGACCTACACAAAGAAGTCCTGCATATCCTTCAGACTGACACCATCGGAGGACTCAGGTTACACACATTAAGGTCAGTGCTTTCCGTGAAAATGAGAGGGAAAGAGTGAGAATGAACAAGAGACACAAGCAAATGGTAATGTGTCTAAACACATCAAGGACAAAGCAGAAAATCATAGGAATTTAAAGATTCACATTTTTTCTCAAGCAAGAAAAAAGGCAAAAAATTCACATATAATGAATTTGACAGCAGTACGCTTAAGTCAAACTTTTGCTGAGCCATTAGGAGGGACATCTGCCAACTTGCCATCTATGACGCTGAGTATCAAACACGAACTCTCCCCTGAACTCCCCTCCTTGGAGTCCAAGCACATTGTAGTTGCTGATCACGCAGATGTTTTAAGTCCTTCTCTGTTGATGCTCTCAAAAGCAAAACAAAGATGCTTGTGAATATGGCCACAATCTGGGAGAGCCATCGAAGGAAGAAAGTAAAAGTAGAGAACAAATCAAGGGGTTAGCTGCTTGGAGAGGAGTAGTGAAGCCCTGAGCAAGACCAGGGCTACATACAATTGCTGCATTGGTGAGAGTAGTCTGCCAAGGCTGTGTAAAGCGAGAAGCCACAAGGATTGAAAGGGACCGTGCACAGTGCTGAGAGACTCAGTCAGATGGAGACCAGCTTGGGTTACAGAGTGAGACCACATCTCAGAAAAGTTCACATAAATAAAATAAAAGATTAAAAAAAAGGATTACTTTAGCAAAAGGTACTCAGAACACAATGTGTTCAAATCAGAGCTTCAGGCCCTAATTATTTTTAATGTCTCAATGAAATAACATTATAAAAAGGGAAATTTCTGAGTCCTCTCAGCTATACCAACTATACACAAGATAATGCTTTAAAAATAAGCTTAAGTTTTTGATGTAACAGAACACACTGAGAAAGTACACACACACACACACACACACACACACACACACACAAAAAGAGTGAGGGGAGCAGCCTAAATGCAGAAATATATTTCATATGTTCATTGTCTTTGGTTTGATATATGCTTAGCTATTGTGCATTCTAGAAGCAGTTAATTTCCATATAAAGTGTAGTTACTTTCAATTTCACTGTGTCTTGTCTACAGGGGAAACTTTGATTTGTGAGCCCTGGGCTAGATCAGAGCTATGCATAATCTTCCTTAAGGTCCTTTCTGTCACGCACAATCAGTGAGCTCTGGCAGCAATTATAACACGGATATTTAGAAAGACAGAACCCAAAGGGGAAAATTAAAAAAAAATGCATCAAGAAAGGTTATCGAATCAAAGAAAAATGATCAGAGAGAACCCGGTAGCGATCTTCCTGAATCATGTGCAGTTGGACATTAAGGTACAACTTATGCTGGTCTGTTCTGTTGATTATAACAGATATTTTAAGCCAAGTAGCAAAAATAAAATTTTAGAATCACATGAAGATATCTGACATCATTCAACCCTTGTGTAATAGTTACTGCATGTTGCTATAGTTATCTTTGCAAAATTAAATACCATGTGTGCACTGGCGGTGGGGGTCACATGAGGGATGACATATAAAACCGTATCAGAACCGCTTTCAATTTTTCTTTTATCTTCTTTCTCTCCTAAGATTTGCTCCTTCAACTCCCCCTACAGTTCAGTGCTTTTTAAGTCGATAAAGGAATTCTACTTCCTGCAGGGATCAGACAGTATACGGACACAGTATAGCTTGTGCTACTAGTTTAGCCTGTCACCATTCAATGGAAAGAGCAGCAACTTAAGAAGCAGGAGCCCTGACCTCCAGGTGTGTCTTCACACTAAATCACTTCTCTTTGGTGAACCACCCTGAACTGACACAGAATCTCTGCTGCCATGAAGGGGATAAGAAGCAGGAACTAGCAGGAGCTCCCAAGTGGCACATTAACAACCTGTCAGTCACACCTCCAGTCACTGTTCCAGGGGCTGCTGCCTTCCTGTTACAGCTGTGCATCTTGGAAGTAATGGTTGCTTATTTTATTTGCAGTGTGTATTACCAGGGTTGGACATAGTTGCAGGTGTCTGTATGTTGTCTTCTGTGAACTCTCTGCCACCTTCTTTGCCCTCCTTCTATTGGGCTGTTCTTCAAGATCTGTTTTTTTGTTTGTTTTGTGGTTTTTGTTTTTGTTTTTTTCAAAACAAAGATGTCTCTGTAAGTACTCTTCTTGTTAAGTGTTTTATTTACTCCAAAATGTAGCTTTGCTGTTTTCCAAATGCCCAATTTCTAGCAGCTAGTGTGAACTATGAGAAGATCATGTACACATAGCGGATCATATACATATCACATAGTAACAAAGTTACTGTATCTTCTGCAGTGTTGGAGGCAGAGACAGTATTTCAGAGAGTGCCACACACGGCTTTTGCTTAAGGATTGATGCAATTCTTGCAAATGCTTTCCAGAACAAAAGTCTTATTTCCATTCTTTGTTCCTTGAAATAATGACTCCATATGCTTTTATTTTCCTGACAGAGAAATCTATTATCTTGTCACAGTCCAACTCCACTCCTCTCTGCCTCTTGCTAAGTGGCTTCTGAAAGAACACAAGGTCTTTCCTGCAGCCTGCTCATGATCTCACTTCAGACCAAACAGTGCAGCTGACACATACAATCCTATCACTCAGCTAATCAACCAGCCAAGGCTTCTTGATCTCACCTCTTGTTCAATACATCTGAATTTTTGTTTTCTTCTGCTTCTGCTGGGGCTGTGGAGAGTTCAGTGATTGAAATTTTTATCATCACACACTAATTGCAGCAATATTGCAAAGTTAATTGGAGGTGGAGCCACAATGAAATGCCAGAAGTTCTGTTAGCTGCAGGAATGGAATAAGGTGTATCTGGTGTATAGGTTAGAAGAGAATATCATAGTAAACAGCTGTGTCAATGCCAATTAAAAATAAGTACATTCCCAATAGCACACCTTGCGGTAAGTCTTTTAATGTAGACAGTATCTCTGAATAATTTATTTTCTTGGCTTACAGAGGTTGATTGTGACTCAGGAGATGACCTAAACCCCAATTATAAAAACCCCTTCATTTGAAAGTGTGTCTTATTTGTGGCCCACTATGATTGCATCCAATACAAAACTGTAAACATACTTAAACACTATGAGATAGTGTGAGTGAGTGAATGCGTGTGTAATCCTTTTGCAAATAGTTCTCAGGTACAAACTTTGTAGGTGACAGCCAACATCAAAGTTTGTATGTGCCTAGAGTGGGAATTCAATTTTCCTCCTTTGTCACCTACTCAAGAATGAGCTTGTATCCTGATGCTAACAAGACAAACAGGACTCTTGCAAGTGTTTTCTCTCTCCTTCCCTTTGGATTCTTGGCATGGGGTGGCTGTAATTGGCTCATTGTCATTTGAGAATGAAGAATAGCCTGGTGAAGATATGAAGGAATCTAAGATTTTATCTGATACTTGGCTTGCATCTGCTTTCTTGCTAGAGCCTGCGAGGTGCTCGCTTCCTTAAATCCCATACTGGGACAGAGGGATGCAGGATTAGTCTGGTAAAATGCCTAAATACCCTTTTCCTCTTAGGGTCAAGAGAGATCATATATTAAGTCTGGCATGTCAGGAGTTTTGTAGATATGGAATCCTTACACTTTTTCCAAGACAAGATCCCAAGATTCAGTTCTGTTCCTTTCAGAGTTGTACTTGTCTGTGTACTTTTTCAACTCACTTAAAGCCTGTGTGCCTCAGTTTTTTTCAGTTACAACATAGATGATGAATTTCATTATAATTTACACATGGCTACATATTATATAACCACAGATAATATATTACATGGTAAGTGTGTATGTGGTGTGTGTGTGTGTGCATGCATGTACAGGCTAAAGACCAACCTCGCCTTTTGAGATGGGGTTTTTGCAGAACCCAGCTGGATAGACTGACTTCCCAGTTGGCTCCAGCAATCTGTTTATATGCACCCCTCCTGAAACAGGATTACAGGTGTGTGACGTATATGCAGCCACTAGGACTTTTACATGGGTTCTTGAGATCCAAACTCAGGTCCTCATGGTCGTGTAGCAAGCTCTTCCCGACTGCCACTTCTCCATCCCTGTAGTGTCTTACACATACTGTCATTACTTCTGAGTTATTTCTGACAATAATGCCATGTGAGCATTATAGTCATGAAAATATAGGCGATAACACGGCAAAAATAAACAAGCCAGTGCCGTTACATATCCGACACAGGTTTGTTAGAGAATCAAGTAAGATATTATGTGACGAAAGAATATTACTTTTACTGATTAATAGCACTAACAATAATGGTTTCTTCAAACCTGAGAGTCTATCAATTTCAAGAAACACAGAAAGAAAAAAATGTTCCAATTAAATTGTCTTTACATTCTATAACTACCGTGCTTTGAACTTAAATATTTTTACTCCATCTGCTTCAAGGGGTTCCGCAGTAGTTCTTCCATTTGCTCTGCTGTGTGATAGGCCACTGTATCTTGGAGAGGTGGAGTGTGGTGCTCTCGTGGAACTGGTCACTCAGCAGCTGTGGGTTTAGGGTCCTTAGACACCCCCAGCCCTGGCATGAGGAGCTGGCAGGATTCTGGCCCCTCCCTTTTGCAGCCTCTGCACTGACAGACCACAAGCCACAGCAAAACTGTGCCCTCCCAAAAGGCAGGCTGTTAAATGGGCAGTATTGCTTACCTAAGCCCAGTATCCCTGTCTTAACCAACGGCCTCTATCCCTGGGTACCAAAGACCCTCCCTGCCTGTATCCCATAAATGTAACGATCCTTGCATTAAACAAGAGCGGTATGCTCCTCTGACAGCCTCTCCCTAGAGTCTCTGGTCTCACTCTCACAGGCTCCAGGCTCCAATCAAGGGCAGATGGTTATGCAGTAGGAAGGACTCCACGCCTCACTCCCCAAGCAGCTTCCCACCCAGAGCCACTACAGCCGCTGGCTGGCTGTAACTGCCTCGCAGGATAGGGAGCTCAAGGGCTGGACGGGGTGTGTTTTTTTTTTTTTTTTCAACAGTGGAAGAGATATAACTGAGCCTCAGCTACTGGCAGGGCCTTCCTTAAATTCCATTAAGCAGTAGGCTGCTGCTTTGCTGTGAGCAGAGCTGTTCTAGTAGAGTCCAGAAGACAGCAGTGCTGTGAAAGGCAGCCAGTGAAAGTTCACACAGTGAGGCTTCAGAGGGACACAAGCACGAGAGGCCATTCTCTTGATAGTTTGTTAAAGAATCTGGCTGCCTTCCACTGGTGTCTTAAGAGTTTGCCTGAGACTAAATTTTAAAGTAATGAACTAATTTCCTTCATGGAGGAAAAGTCAAGCCAGCGTAACATTAAGCCTGTGACATAGTTATTAGTGACTGCTCTTATATATGTCTCCAGTGATAAGCAACAAGTGGGACAAAACAAACAATTTACAGTTTGAGAAGGAAACCAGCACCCAGAAGCTTCAGCTGCAGTCAAAGCCCATGCTAAAAGTGAGACTGTAATTACTAAGGAAACTAGCTCTTTCAAGAAAAGCTTCCTGCTCTCAGGGTGAGACTCCACCCACTAAGCCTCCAATATGTGAAAGAAAGCCTGAAGGGTTTCCTGCTCCTAGGAAGCAAAAGCTGCTGCAACGTGATCCAAGGAGGAAAGTGTCTAACCTAAGTCAGCAGCTGAACTTGGCAGTGTTGTTCACATGGTACTGGCTTTGGAGCCATGAAAGATCCAGGAGGGAGGGGTTCTGCATATTCTTCTGTGATTTCAGAGAGCTCTTAAGGATAGTAACGTGTGGCAGAACTGGAGTCCTTGTGAAGAGGCCGCTGTGTAAAGCTGTGAAAGTGATGCCTGAGTTACGGTAGAAGCCCCAGGATGTTGGAGATGCCACACCCATAAAAGAAAGCCTCGTACACAGAGTGGAGCCAACCCGAGATAACAAAGCTAGAGATGGGGAGACATCCGAGTCCCTTGA